>SZWC01000525.1:386559-403276 GCA_023375785.1 Penium margaritaceum
GGGGGGGGGGGGGGGAGGGTCATGCCTGGGCGGGTGTCGTTCTGTTTCAACATGTGTTCAGAGGACTGGGACTAAGGATTTGAAAGTGTGTAGTTCTTTTACACTACATCATGCTGAAAAATAGTGACCAAAGCAGCCATCAAAGTCACTTGTTGGACGACTCAGATAGACAAAATCCAAAAAGTACCAGAATTTTATAACAAACTAAGAAAATGGACCCTTCCCATTGATCGATTTCATCAATTGAAGGCCATCGATGGCTTACATCTGCACTAGTCCATCAATAAAAAGTACACTAGCGGTTGATACAACTTGTCCACCAGCTTCACAAGATTGCTACAATCTGCTAATACACCTGATTCTTGGGGATGGGTGGTCCCAAACCCGGACCTTGCAACGAGTCCCCCCCACCCCCCTGAGTACATTGGCAAAGTGTATCAGACACTTCTGGCTGATGGGAGTGCAAAAAATGATAAACTTATGGATCAATTGAGGAAACTTCAAAGTTGCATAAAAAGTCAAAGCATAGATACATTAGTGTACAAAAAAGGCGCTGAAATTATACAAGCCCGCACTACACTTCCCCAATACACTTCCCTTCAGGGAGGGAGGGGAGGGGGGGGGGGACCAGGGTGGGTAGTGTTACGTACTAACTTGGTTTTGGAAGACTACAACCATGGATATGAAAGGTGTTGCTTCTTCTGCACTGTACAGAGCTGAACAATAGTGACTGAAGAGCAGTCGATGTCACTCATGGAACGACTCCGGCAGATGATGTCCATCATTTAAAAGAAAAGTTTCTAAAACCAATCATGGTTAACTTGTCTCCTTGATTGTGTCCCTCATTTGGTGGCCATTGAGGGCTTGTTCATGTAGGTTTTCCACTGTTCACAAATACACCAGTGTATTTTCTAAGTCATCCATTGGCTGCAATACCCAGCTACACTACGCTTATACACTTTAGACCTTTGGGGGATTGGGATCTCAACATCCACAGACCGCATGCTGAAGCTCCCTCCCCCCCCCCCCCCCCCCCCTTTCCCAAGAAGACGTAATGTATATGCAAAGTGTATCTGAGAAATGTTGCCGGTGGGGAACAAAGAACCCACTAATGTATTCATGCAGAAACATCCGATGTACATTAGTTTACAGAAACTAGTGTTCTCACAATAATTTCCCCCGCTACACTTGCCCTATGCATTTGTGGTGGTTGGAGGGGAGGGGGGCCCATTGTGTTGTGAAGAAAAACAAAAACCCTAGTAGCGAAAATGCTGTGAAGACCCTGCTATCTCTCTCAAATATAGGCAAGTATAGATTAGCATACCAAAAAACACGAGAGAGGGTGTTTTTATTACAGAAATAATTTTGTACAAGGACCTTTGTACACTCCACCTAAAACCATTTTTCCAGATAAAATATTCATCAGAAATTTAGGACACACCCTAGAATTACATGTATTTCCATGTCTATGCAAGCTGACTGCATCAGAGGAAACTTTCCCGGAAGTATCTCAAAATACCTACATGATACATAGATTGCTCAGTGTATGAAAATAGCAGCTGACTAGCTATACCTCAAAGGTGTGCCAATGAAGATCTTTTTTTGGGATGAGAGTCCACTAAAATTCAATGAAACGTGTCATCCACATGAATAAAAAACAATGGGTCATCGTGTTAGTGACTACTGCATTGAGGTGGATTGCATCACCCTAGAGATGCTAGTCTTCCACAAGAAAGTACACAACACCTGTCCGTGTCCGGTGCGGCGAGGACAGCTGCAGATGTGTTTCCATTTAGTCTGGTTGAGTGAGCAGCTAACAGAGTTGCACCTTCTACAGGAAAGCCTGGTAGGAGGTGTTTTCAGCCCGGACAATCTGAAATTCAAAAGAGTGATGTAATGTTCCACCGTAGATGTAATGTACAACGTTCTCTGTCACCAACCTACATCACTCTACAGAAAACATATGTGTGTGCCACCTTCCCTCCTCAAAAGTACAGTGCCATGTACAGGTTGAATTTCAATGAATCCCATGGTCTTGCTGCCAATACCAGTTTTCTCAAACAATCAATGTAACATTTTGAGTTTTTTTCACCCTCTAGACTTCGTGGTAATGGACCATAGGTACCTTTCAGGCCTGGCTAATGCAGGCCCGAGAGGTTCCCAGATCCTCTCTATCCTGGACAACCTTTGAATGTTAGGGCAGGTAATTGCAAAACCTGCACAGGTGTGGTGTGGTGTGGTGTGGTGTGGTGTGGTGTGGTGTGCCTAAAAAACCGGCAGTTTTACTTGGAGGCAAAGATTCCAGGAAAATCTGGAAATTTTATCGAACCCGCCCCCCCCCCCCCCCCCCCCCCCCCCCCAGGAACAGGAGTTTCAAAGATTCCCCTCTGTTCTTTCATATTTAGAAACACGTGGGACCAAAAAATCTGAATAGATTCATTGCTGGAACTGTGCCAAAAATTGGAACATCAACCTTCTCCGCCAAGATTAAAGGGACATTCCTTCATAAGGGACAAAATGACATGATTGTTATGGAACTCAACCTCACGGGTGTGACACGACTGGTAGCGCATATGGTGAGCCAGATTCAAGGCAAAAACATTGGAGGACATAACCAAACTGAGGTGATGAAGCCTCAATGTGTGATAAGCAAGGGTGGAAGCCACGGATGTGAGATCTATAACAGAATACATCTTTCTTACTTGTACATTTCTGTGACCTGTGAACTTTTTCAAAAATCCAGGATGCCAAGATGGGAGTGCTTATGCACATGGTTTGAAGGCCTTTTTTCAGTTCTTGACCTCCATATGACTTCCTCGTGCATGAATAACTTTCTATGTGAATACGTGCATGGTGGACGTTACCGAAATTCTTCCGTACCAGAACTGTGCATGACAGGGTAAGACTTGAGCCTATGTAGAAGTACAGAGAAGCAGCAAGCAATGGGTCTCTTTCTCAGATGGAGAAGCCAAGTAATCAAGTAAAACACTATAAATTCCAGAACTTCAAAAGTCCAGCGTGGCATGACCCAAAGCAAGCCAGTGTCAGAGGCTTAAGAAAAGAACCAGCAGTCATTCCAGACGAAACCACAATGTTGGAACTTGTGCCATTGCAAACCAAGACAAGCCAGCCCCCTTGCAACCAAAGCCATCCACAGACTACATTTCCTACCGACTGCAATTTATGGCACCTTAATTCCTTTCTGCACATGCAACTCTGCCTCCACAATGAGTGTTTCGTTGACAATGTACCCATGCGATTGATTACAAAGGTCTGAGACTGACATGTAGTCCGGCCAGCCCCAGTCTGTCAAGAGCGTTGAACTGGTGCTTTGCATCTGCACCAAAAAGTTGGAATACAGAAAGGTAAGGAAGGGGCACGGGGAAAGGTAAAACGTTAAAGGAAAACATCTCAGATTGCATTGCTGCTTGCAGGGAGGAGGAGGAGGGAAAGGGTCAGGCGGAGGAGGACGAGGAGGAGGAGGAGGAGGAGGACGAGGACGAGGAGGAGGACGAGGAGGAGAAGGAGGAGGAGGAGGAGGGGGATCTGCAGGAGGAGGAGGGAGGTGGAAGAGGAGAGAAGAGGGCATGGAAAATTAAAGGACAGTGTTGGAGGATAGTGTATATGACTAGCAGGGGGTTCCTGTGATAGGTATACTTCACCGTAGCACACGCTGAGATCTCTGTCTCTCTGGTTGACCACAGCGAGTGAGAAGTGAACGTCGCAGCTCCACGTAGGAGGCAGGCTCTTGGCGTCAGAAACGGTCAGAAACAGGCCTAGCCCGCCCTTCTCTTTCCGCTTGGGTTGAATAAGAACGGACCTGCAGGCAGAAACCTTTACAGCATACACACCACAGCTTGCTCGTATGTGGCTCGCATGTGGCGAGCTATGCAGCGGCATTCTGTTGCATTGCACGTCGCAGCCTACAATGCGTGCAATGCAGCGGCATTCTGAAAGCCACACCGTGGCATGTGTCACTGGGGTGATGCTGTCCTGTTCTACCCCATGCCATACTGTGCCATGACCTCCCCCTCGCACCACATGGAATGACTTGCCTGGCACGGGGATAGTGTGGAAGACCATACACCGTATGCAGTTGCATGCCCTATAACAAGCTCTGGCAGACCTTTTGTGTGTTGCTTAATGGGAGTGCAGGTTGTTCTCACACTCACCGCACCCATGTTCATGGATAACAGGCTGCTGTACACATGCCCGCATATTCATACCCTCGTAATGTCTACACCTTTTGCGATTCCCAGGAATTTCTAAAAGATACCCAGCCAGCCTTCTTCAGTAATCCGCTTGTCTGTGGGGATCCTTCATCAGAAGCGTCATTGTTTCCGTGGGGGGGGGGGGGGGGGGGGCTTTGGCAACTGATCCACGTACAGACTCGTAGAGTTCATGTACCAGGTGTAACCTCCAAAGAGAAAGGGCGGATTGGTGTACAGTGTGGAGCCACTCCACCGCGGCCAGGTGTGTCCACCGTAATGCTGATAGAGAAACGACTACACCAGCCTGGACACTACCCAAAGAACAGTCGAACCTGAGCAATGGGAGGAGGGGGTCAGGGAGTAGGTGGGTAGGATCCGATCAGTTTTAACAGAGGTATCTTACACGGACGACAAACGGTGTCCATATAGATATGTTTTTATTTCTGTACGAAAGATTTTGCACTGTTTATCCTGAATATCCGAAGGAAGAATTTTACAGGTATCTCCTTCCATACATCAAATCATTGGTGAACCGTTTCAATTGCAAAGGATGCAGATATTCCGGAAACTGACGGTGATGCACCGTCGAATACAAACATCGAACCATATTTCTGTCGTTCTCTCCATTGGCTCTCCTGAGCAAGGCAACACTTCGAACAAAATATTAGACACACAGTCTCGACACCAGTTCACTATTTCGAGAAGCCAATTCCAATAGAAAACAAAGGCCCTAATGTTGAAGGTGACTTTCCAAGCAATTTCTCGTCACCAGTCCACTGGTGAACATTTTCGCCTTCCCACCCACAGGACGCTAGAACACTTGCACAAACAGTCGCCACGTACGCTGTCATGTACCACCCCCCCCCCCCCCCCCCCCCCCCCCCCCCCACCACAACCCATCAACGCCGCATCTGATGCTGATTCCTGCTGGCAAGAAACCAGCTCCGGCTCAAACTGTGCTGAACGGAGTGAGCAGGAACTATCCAGGGATATTAGCGAGATAGCAGCTCGTTGAATCCAATCCCAATCAAGAACGGCCAATACGTTCGCATTCCTGATTGGGAAGAATGCAAAGTATGGTCTTTGTTTTAGCTTGACATTCACCCCTAATACATGCAAAATGGGTATAGCTGGCAGCCACCGTAAACATGCTCGAAGAACAAAATATGTCACAGCACAGAGGCATTGAAACATTGGAAAATGAGAAACACGGGAAGAAAATGTTCAAACGAAAAATGTTTTACCACAGCTTTGTTTCAAAATGTTGTACACAACCTATCAACTGTACATCAAACGAACATCCCTACAATTTCTAGGAAGCTTCTTAAGAGAAACCCTTTAGACACTGATTTAGGAGTGTAAAAAAGATGGATGATTAACTCTAACTCAGGAAAATATCGAGGCGCTCATGCTCCTGCTGTCGTCTACCGTCGAGAACCATTGGGGCTACTTTCAAGGCAGCACATCGGCCGCCGAGGCATGGAAACATCTTTACACCATCCACCAGTCCATTTCGCTCGCAAACCAGATATTCAGGATGAAGCGGATTCTAATGGTGAGGATTGAGGAGGGAGAGCAAATCCTCGCTGCCATGCAGTAGATCGAGTCACTCGCCTTGCATTGCAACAATGTGGGGTAGAAGGTCGACTGTCAACTGCAGGCGATGGCTCTCCTCATGGCTCTACCCGATAGTTAGAGCCCCCTCATCACCGTCCTCGGAGGATGGACGGAGGACAAACTCACCTATGGCACAGTCGCCAAGTACATCCGCAACGAGGCACAACGTCGCAGTAGCGGCAAGGCCTTGTCTTCCTCATAGGCCCTGGTCACCAAAACGCATGGTGGTGGCAATGGCGGCAAGGGAGGCGACGAAAAGGGTGGCGGCAAGAAGGGAGTCAAGAAAGGTGCGTGCTGCAACTGCAACAAGGAGAGCCGTTGGGCCCGTGAGTGCCCGGAGGAGGCAAAGGCCGACAGCAAGGACGTCAAAGGCAAGAAGGTACTCCTCAATGGCACCACAAATTAAAACCTCAAAGGGGCCAACAGGCGGTGCCTGGATTCCGGCGCCGAGGAGCACATCCAAGTCTAGAAGGTGAAATTTGTCCACTACACCAAATCTGCCAAGTCTATGATGGTTTCCAAAGAGAAAGTCAAGCCGGCAGCCGGCCAAGGAGACGTTGAGGTGGAGTTGGAGGTGAATAGTGAGAAGATGTTACGTGTCATCCGGTATGTGCAGCATGTCTCAGGCCTGGCTAACATTCTAAGTGTTAGTCGCTTGACGGATAAGGGGTATGAAGTGCTCTTCCACAGGAAAGGCCAAGTGGTGCGCATGGACGGCGGCAACGAAGTCGTGCTGGAGGCAAAACACAAGGAAGGTCCCTACATCATGGAGATGAAGGTGATCCCCGCAGCAGGAGACGCAGCAGATTCGCAAGAATGCGCCGTCAACTTGGCAAAAGGAGGAAGAGCTGATCTGGAGATCTGGCACCAGCGTCTAGGGAATTCCTTGTCCGCAGTCGTGAGGGAGATGGTGAAGCGTGACATGGTCCACGGCCTTGACATCACCGGTGTAGCAGATGCAGCAGCAGATGCAGCGGCGCACAAAAAGTGTGAGCCTTGTATTTTGGGCAAGGTGAGGCGCAAGCGGTTCAATGAGATCATGGGACGCACATAAGACCTACTGGAGATCGTGCACAGCGATGTGTGCGGACAATTCAAAACACCGTTAAAATGTGGCGCGCGGTGCTTTGTCACCTTCATCGATGACTGTAGGAGAAAGCTCTACGTGTACTTCATGCAACAGAAAGGCATGGTGCTGGACCGGCTGAAGGAGTACGTTGCTGCGGTGGAGAGGCAGACTGGCCGCAAGGTCAGTACGCTACGCAGTGACAAGAGCGGGGAGTACGTAGGCTGCAGTGGGTGGATGAAGCAGCAGGGCATCAAGTGAGAGCACACGACTCCCTACTTGCCATAGTCTAATAGCGTGGCAGAGCGGGCAAACCAGATACTACTGAACATGGTACGGATGATGCTCGTGGACACGGGATTGCTGCGGAGCTTCTGGCCAAAAGTGGTACGTACAGTAAGCTACACCATCAACCTGACCCCGATGACAGTGCTGAAGGGGAAGAGCGGTTTGAAGACGCCGCAAGAGGTATGGAGCGGGCGTAAGCCTAGTGTGGTGCACCTGAAGGTTTTCGGGTGCAAGGCGCACGCGATGGTGTAGATGGCACAACGACGCAACAGATTATTGGACCCGTGTGCCGAGTCGTGTCTCTTCCTTGGCTACAAGAGCGTGCTCAAGGCATACCGGCTCTATGACGTGAGCAAGGAGGCGGTCTTTCAGCAGTCGTGATGTTGAGTTTGACAAGCAGTAGACCTACAGCAGCAGTATAAGTGACATCGACGTGGTGGACTCTCCAAAGCAGGGGCAGCGGTTCCAGCTCCTCAACCATGAGGAGGAGCCGGAGGACGCTGACACCAATGATGAGTTTCTGGAGTGTGACGGTACTGGGGCGCAGCAGAGCGATGGTGTAAACGCAGGTGTCTCTGAGGCGCAGGATGCAGCAACCAAAGCGGAGGATGCTGAGGATGCAAATGGTGCTGCCGAGGAGCGGCAGCAAGACTAGCAGCTGGTGTCACCAAAATCATCGTGACGTAGCTAAAGGAAGCGGAATGTGGCAAAACGGTACGACGCAGCAATGGGCAGCTGGATTGGCATGGCACGATGCATGATGGAAGCCGCAGCGAAGTTGACAATCGTGCAAGAGGCGCTTGCACTGCCTGAAGCGGAGCAGTGGGACGCAGCTATCAAGTCAGAGCTGGCATCCATTACCGAGCTTGGGAGCTCGTGGACCGGCCGAAAGACGCCAAGGTCATCGGCTCCAAGTGGATCTTCAAAACAAAGTACACCAAGGAAGGGAAAGTGGAGAAGTACAAGGCGCAGCTGGTGATGAGGGGGTTTGCACAACGCAAGGACGAGTACTACGATGAGACATTCATGGTGGCAGCTGCCATCCCCATTGCCAAGTTCACGAGGATCCGAGCGATCCTCGTGGTGGCAGCTGCCAAGGACATGGAGCTGCACCAAATGGATGAAAAAACTGCATTCCTTTAAGGCATCCTCGACAAGGAGATCTTCATGGAGGTGTCGAAGGGAGTGGACAAGCCAGAGGGCAAAGTGTGCAGGCTCTGCAAGTCCTTGTCTCCGCGGTGCTGGTACCAGCAGATGGACGGCTACATGGCGCAGCTTGGCTTCAAGCACTGTGAATCTGATCACAGTGTGTATGTGCGGTGCAATAGCCAGCTCCATCAGATCGTCGCACTCTATGTGAACAACCTGATCTTGTGTTCCTCTGATCTCCAGGCTCTACAACAATTGATGGAGCACCTGAGCAGTAGATTTCAGATGTCTGAAACTGGGGAGCTGGAGTACTACCTCGGGATGAGCATAACACGGAACCGAAGGGTGCGTACACTTGAGCTGGGGCAGGCCAAGTACGTGGCCGAAATGCAGAAGCAGTATGGCATGGAGGACTACAAATCTGTTGGTAGTCCGGTCTCCAAAACCTCTGACCTGAGCGTGGCAATGTCACCGCAAACAAAGCAAGAGCAAGAGGACATGCCGGGGGTGCCGTACCAGTCCGTGGTGGGCAGCCTCATGTACGCCATGGTGGCGACTCGACCGGACCTAGCCTACACGGTGGGTCAAGTGAGCAAGTACGTGGCCGATCCAAGGCCACTACACTGGGAGGCGGTCAAGCACATCCTCCGCTACCTGCAAGCAATGTGGCACGTGTGCCTGAGATTTGACGGTAAGGGGAGGAATGACCCGTTGGGACTGGTCTACTACACGAATGCAGACTACGTCAGCGATGTGGACGGGCGGAAGTCCACCTCTGACTACGTGTTCTTTCTTCCAGATGCAGCAGTCTTGTGGTGCAGTAGAAAGCAGGACTACGTCGCCACCTCTATAGTGAAAGTGGAGTACATTGCACTGGCCAAAGCGGTCAAGGAGGCAGTATGGCTCTGCCGACTATAAGGGGAACTTGGCGTGCCGCAGTCAGAGTCTGCGGTGGTACAAGAGGACAACACCGGCTCCATCTCATTGACCAATAACCCAACGCAGCACAGGAGGACGAAGCACATTGACGTGCGCTACCACTATGCATGCGACATGATCCAAAAAGGACAGGTTGTGCTACAACATTGTAGTACAACACATATGCTTGCAGATTGCTTGACCAAGGTGCAGTCCAGAGACGCGCATCTCCTTAGTGTGACAGGCCTTGGCTTTACGGGCTATGATGGGCTCGAGGGTGCTATGGAAGATGAGAAGGAGTGTGCAAGGAGGCATCTAGCATGGCAGGTGCAAGGGGGAGATTGTCACACATTGCCCCGTGCCATGCCGTGGATTCGTCCCATTTCAAGGCGATGGCTCTAGATCCTTGTACAGTGCAAGTTTGCATAAATGGATGGATATTTCTGAAATTATAGGATGTGCTGGACCAGCTGCAATTTGGATCGCAGCAATCGGCTCAGAATCAAGGGAGTTATGGTCTTTCAAAGCCGGGAGGTGGTGCTGGCCGTCCGGGTTTGGATGACAGACTTGGTACCGGCTGGAAAAATGATCCGGCAATGACCAGTTCGACTCCCACCATGCGCACCATAGCCAAGGCATCCTTGAGAGATGCTGGCAGCAATATCCCATGGTTCATTGGAGCCATGTGCGCTTCGGAATGGCGGCCTCGTGCTTCATTGAGGTCTAGGGCGCTTCGGGCGCCCGTCACTCACGCTCGTGCTATGTCAGAAATATTAACCCAATGATACACTCCGAATCGTTTAACGAGCGCTACGGTAGTCCAAATTGTGCGTGGTTTAGTGCGATGGAAATCTTGTGATTAGAAATATAACTTTGCTAACGTGGTTATTGTCCAAATATCCAACCAAAATTCATTCCCAGCTCTTCGAACTTTGGGTGTTGCTGAATTCTTTCAAAACTCTGCTCACATAGCGTGTGGCGACCAGAAAGCACACGTTTCGTCTAGGACTGCTGCTCAAAAGAGATGTGAATCTTAGGACGTGGTCAGGTCACGTTGGAACCATATTTTCCAACAAAGGGAACACATTGAACAAGCCTCTCCATAGTCCCTTGTACGTTAGCTATTCTTCGTCATTGTCATGCCCCAGAGCATCTTGCCTCTCTCATGCCCGATGGGGACGAGGGTGCTACCATCTGGTGATACCATAAAAGATTCGGAGTGCCAGTTAGCTGCATGAATGACCATGCAGGAAATGTTACTTTACAGCTTGTCATTGGTGATATGTTCCTGCATGTGCATCAGCTCAGAGGTCACTGGAAGTCAGTGGATTAATGGAAAGGACAGAACAAATGATTAATTTCCCATCATTTCCAAGAGGGAAGGCCTCAAATGAACCGTTCATGCATGAAAAAAGTCAAAGTTCACCACATGCTGCCACTGGTGAGAGCTGCCTTTCTTTGCGGATTGTTCATGTTATGTTTCTGAAAACTTCTCTTTTGTTAGAAACACACTCTCTAATTGGTTTGTTCACTCAATATAGGCCTCTTTCTTGCCTTCTCTTTGATTTTTTTTTGTCGTTCTCTCTACAATTAGGATGTGCACGCGGCAATTTATTTTGGATCCTGGAGCTACGGTTTTGAATGTTGATGTTATGATGTTTGATCTGCGATCACATTGGGCCGTCAGATTGAAGATACTCATCCTACCATCTCCGTGCCTTTTCTTGGCTGTCAGAGGTGCTTTGGCATGGAGTCGAAGGTAGCTTCGGTTGACATTTGATTTTTCCAATCCCTGATGGTGACAAGAGCCTCATACATCATGACATGACCAGAAAGTTTATGTAGAATCAGTTTGAAACAAGTCAGGAGCATATGTACAGATAGAATTGGTTTCCGCGTGTTTTTAAAGTGGATAGCATGAGTGCGGAAGAAATTAAATGTAGGATGAAAACTGGTAAATGTATGGTAGAATGTTCACAGGGATTTGGAACCATCATCTGCGGTCTTCTGTCAAAAAGAAGCACCACATTTCCTAGAGGATATGACATGGAGTGTGTTACTGTGAAAGAGTGTAATTCAGGTTTTCGGGGAAGGTCGGAAGGGGGAACATGCTGCATCCCAACTCTCTTTGGCTACACATGTTGACCTTCATCAGCTGCAGTAACATAGAAACAGAGACATTTTGCACATGGTTAATCAATCGTGCATCACCAAGATGAATAATTTGTCCCAGTCTTTGATGCGGCCAGCGTTCTATTGTGCAGAAATTCACTGAAAAACAGTGTTTGGAAGAATTGATAGTGATACTTATCACCTCGTAGGAATGCTTTGGAGATCTTTCTTCTGCAGGCCTTACTGTAACTTCTATTAAAAAAAAACTTCATGTCATTAGCTCTTGCTTAGGATTTTTCATGGGATTTGACCTCGTAAGGTTGTCGTATGGCTTCTCCCGCAACTTGTACGTAGACGTTAAAAGGAGACTAGGCAACAGACAGTGTGTTGGTGGATGTGGATGTGACTTCACCAGTGAATGTAGATTTCGCTGATCGAGAGCCTTGCTGAAGCAACTTTCAATGTTGTAACCTATGTCACTGTTTAAGGCGATGAATGAATAAATAATTGTTTTTCACAAGTAGCTGTTATGTCCTCGTCAATTACGTCAATCCCACATACACACCTCACATCATCTACACACCAAACAGCTCGGGTGCTAGTTCAGTATAACATCTTCTGCTTATCGCAAAACCAACGAGATAACTTTCCAGTCCTGATTACTCCCATGCCTCCTGCTTCCCTCCCCCTTTCACATCGCCCTCCGATTTTTCAGACCTCCTTTTCTCTCACCTTCCTTGCCACCGTTTTTCATGCTCCAAAGCACCCGATGGTTCGGGGACCAATGTGTGACATTAACCCTTATCCTTAATCCTTATCCTTATCCTCTGGCATGCAGCCGGCTGGGCGTGCAGGCATGAATTCACTCAAAAGTGCAAGATAGTATTTGTTGCTAAATCAAGTTGAAGCTGATATGATTACATGCGCGCTTGTAAAAACCTTTGTAGCAGCAGCATAGAAGCCAAGATGTATGATAGGGCGCTTTTTCATTGTCTCTATAGTTAGGTCAGACAAGTACACCATG
Organism: Penium margaritaceum; assembly: GCA_023375785.1. Taxonomy (NCBI): domain Eukaryota; kingdom Viridiplantae; phylum Streptophyta; class Zygnematophyceae; order Desmidiales; family Peniaceae; genus Penium; species Penium margaritaceum. Next base: position 398,945 of record SZWC01000525.1, read on the forward strand.
TACAAGTGATTTCTCCGAACTCCAGAGATCATCACTGAAATAATGTCTGGCACGTGCAAACTGTTACGGAAGATTGACTCTGCCTTTGTTGAAAGGAAGCCCAAACCCACAATCCTAGAACTCCTGAATGTCACGAGGGAATTGTGAAGAACGTTCTTGAAGACAAGTTCTGAGGAGACATTTGGGTACATGACGCAAACACTGGCAGTCAAGGCGTGATGGCAACAAAAGATATCTGTCTGGTTAGATTGAGTAGTGCTTAGGGAAAGTGAGAGGGCGAGCTATTTTCCTGTTCATAATATCTATGCAGGGAGATCTCAGGCATCACTAGATGACACTAAGAGCAACAAAAATCTTCTTTCACATTTCCAGAGCATTCGAGAAACATGATGATTATAGTCTTCTACTTGTTCCAATATCGGAAGGTGTTGGACGCGCGTGCTTCGATTGGTACTGGTCGCTGCAAATGGACAGAAAGGATGCCTTCAATGCTGCATGGAGCAGATTGACATCAGACTGATATCCAACCAAATCAATCTATTTGCTTAGACGATGAGACATGATTATGCTCATTTTATCGCCGTGCATTTACATTGTGGATGGTCACTTGAGAAGTCCTTTGTGCGAATTAAAGGAGGGGAGTTTTTGCACTGGGTTTGCAAGTGCTCCACACCTCAATTTCCAGAGAGACCCACTGCCACTAGAACAACATTGTTATGTTTCTCTATGAGTACTTCCCCAACATGCTATTTCTGATTGTTTGGATGTCCCCTCCCATCATGCCCTGCTAGGGCCTCTTGAAAAAAGCAGGTCCTCTACTTCCTTCTTCTTTTTTTCTCGAGCACGAAGCAAGGCGGTCTGACCGTCCTTATCCTTGGCTTTCATGTCTGCTCCGTTCTCCAGCAGAAGCAGCGCAGCCTCATAATGCCCATACATTGCTGTAAGAATGAGAGCAGTTCTCTCCGTAGCATCTCGGGCGTTCACATCTGCCCCGCGTTCAATGAGCAGCCTCATTACATCTTGCTTTCCTTGTGCAGCTGATACCATGAGGGGAGTCTGCTGGTTCTGCTTGTTGCGTCCATTGACATTAGCACCGACTGACAGGAGGTACTCCACAACGTGCTTGTGTCCACGTCGAGCAGCTGCAACCAGTGCCACATCGGACCCCCAATCAGTAGGCTCGTCCACTTCCGCTCCTTCAGCATGCAACAGCTTCACAGCCTCAAGGTCACCAGCATTCGCTAATGTAACAAAAGGTCCTTGGATCTTTGCTCCTCCTGTAATGAGTTGAGAAACGATGTCAGTAGTGCCTGCCTGTGCTGCCACAGTGAGAGGAGTCGTGTGTTCAAACCAGGGTATCTCCGCCTTGTTCACGTCTGCTCCAAGACTAGCCATCAAGCACACAGCAGGGTATGATTGGTTTCTAACTCCCCACATGAGTGCACCGTTGATAGACGCACGTCCAGTCTCCGCCAGCATTCTGGCTATGGTCCAGTCATCTAGTTGGAGAGCCAATGTGAGTGCGTCGTTGCTGCGATCTGCGGTCTTGATGCTGACATCGGCTTCATGACCCAGCAGAGTCTCCACGACGTCAATGTGCTTGCCGGCAACAGCAAGCATGAGCGCTGTCTCTCTCCCTCCACCAAGCACCTCCACTTTCTTGTTTCCCTTCGGAATCATTCTCCTCGCATTGACGTCCACCTTCCCTACGTCCAGAAGCACACGCACCACCTGCGTGTGTCCCTTCCTCGCAGCCTTCATGAGAGGAGTCAGACCATCTACATCGCATGCATAGTTCCCGTCCGCATGGGCATCAAGCAGTAGCCTTACAACACCTGCATGTCCTCCCTCGGCAGCCAACGTCAGCGATGTTTCTCCGTTCAAAGAGTTCCGGTAAGCTGTTTCTGCTTTGGCCGCTATCAGCAGCTTCACACTGTGGCCTCCTTCGGCTGCAAGCATGAGGGGGGTCTTGCCATGGCTGTCTTTGAGGTCAACCATAACCTTTGAAGCACCAAGAAGTGCTGCAACCACATCCTCGTGGCCCTCTGCCACAGCCATTGCAAGCGCTGTCCGTCCTGAGGACCTCTCACGCGCTTTCACGTTGACCTTGCCACATATGAGTATGACTTGCACGATGTCACTGCGGCCGGCCTTAGCGGCCGCCATGAGTGAGGTGCAGTCTGTACCAGAAGTACCATCCCTAGCATGGAAGCCCACGCACTTGCACAACCCTCCCAAGTGTTTGCAATCGACTGCAACTTTCACGAGAGTCTTGACGGACGTCAGGTCTCCATCTCTAGCTGCCTGAATCAGGCTCACACCTGCAGCCCGGAAAAAGGAGAGGGAACTTTTTACGACGGTCGGGCCATAACGGCAGTTGCGTCCTAACGACATCGTCAAGTCTGTCTCTTGTTACAAATGAGGACCATTCTCCATGCCATGTGCTGCTCGGCTAGTGACCAGGAAAAGAACGAGCATATTCGATGTAAAACGGAGGATATGTGTCTGGAGTCCAGGTATGCCCGTCCGACGTCGGACGGGCATACCACGTGACTAACGACAAGTGAAAAGCTTGATGAGTTGTCCCTCCAGAGACTCTTGTACATGCACTGCGCAGCATTGCTGGTCGCAGAGGACTGAGGAAACAAAACCAGCCGCAAGGTGGTTTGCATGAATCTGCACGCGTGTTTTGAGAAGAGAAGATGACGGCGACAGGGAGGAGGGGCAACGTGCCAAAACTTCACAGCATCGACATCAGCACGCTCTCCACCGTCAACGTCCGGCTTTGGGATGTCCATGCCTTGCCTTGCCCATAGCCCGGCCAGAACTTACGACGATTTGCAAGCAAGCTCGATGCGAGCCGGCAACAGACGTACCCTGTTGAAGAGGGTCAACGGAGAGGGTCTCTCCGTCGGCCATCTCCTGTGGCCAGGTCAACGGAGAGTGAACCAGTTGGCAACGCGCGCACGATAGTGAAAGAGGGACCGACCCACCAGTAAGTCGGGACTGCAGCAGCAGTGCGGGAGGGATTCAATCCAAGTGTAATCCTGATTGCCTCCGGTCGTTAAAATCTTGTCGCTCACGATGGAGTGGCTTTCAGATGGCCCTCGACACAACTGCACCGGGAAAGAGAGAGAGAGAAACTGAAATGCGCGCCAGCGCAGCAATGTCGGCGCGTTCCGCTGCTTTCTCTCTTTCCACGCGAGGTTGCAAACGTGTGCCGTCTCCGTGACAAACGAGGATGGTGCCACCTCGGCCGATCAAATGGAACCACTGGAAGCAGCCGCAGCAATGAAATGCGCGCCACACCGCATGAGCATCCGCGCTGGATTGCGGATGCATCGTTCACATCTTGCATGTCCGACGGCCTCCTCATCCACCTCAGCTGCCTGCGCAGACACCATAGCCTTGCTGGCGCTGCCTCGAGACACCCAGCTCCGCAGGCTCCCTCTGTGCATGGCAGGCTGCACCAGGGCCTCATCGGGACCGCAGCTGCGCCTCTTGGATAGAGCCAACGGAGAGGGTCCCTTCGTCGGCCATCTTCTGTTGGTCACGGGAGTGCAAGAGGGACCGAACCAAGCAGTCTGGAAAATGGCAGTGCTGCGCCTGTGCACTTGTCCTGCGCTCGACAAAACGCTGTCGCGAATGGACAGCGTCGCTGTGACAAGAGGGCCACCTGGTGGCCTTTTTACGAGGAAAACACAAATTTAGCGGGGTTTTGAAAAGGGCACGCAAAAATGACGACGCGGTGGCGGGGCACGCAAAAATGACGACGCGGTGGAGGAGCACGCAAAAATGACGTCGCGGTGGAGGGGCACGCAAAAATGACGACTTTTTGGTGGGGCACGCAAAAATGACGGCCGTTCGGAAGGGCACGCAAAAATGACGAAAAGCAGATATGACAATTTTTGGAAAGGGCACTCAGAAATGACACCTTCTCTGTGGTTGCGCCACATCAGCACACAGTCCATCGGAACAGTTATGTAGAAAGTGCGTCTATTCTCATATTTCTCTCACTGTAGAAAATGGAATGGTGTATTCGTTTTACACTTTGACACAAACATGAAACGGTACCCTGGCTTTGGAGTCTCGATTGAAACGGGACCCCAAAGCAAAGGTTGGGTTTGACTCTCACGTACGTTTGCGTGCGTGAGAGTGAGACCCAACTTCGCACGTTCGTCGACGACAACTTCGGTGTCGCATTGGGCGAGGGCGCGATCACAGCCGCGAGGGGTGCTGACGTCATTTAGGTGAGCGACGACGACGACGGACAAGGAAGGGGGGGACGCCCGACGACAAGAAGGGGGGGGAGGGGAGGGGGGGCGACGACAA
>SZWC01000526.1:0-26724 GCA_023375785.1 Penium margaritaceum
CCAGCATCATCCTCCCTGACTCGCTTTACATCCCTCCCCCTCTTCCCCCATGCGTTCGTGGTCCACGCTTGTCTGCGTCTCTTCCTTCTTCTCCTCTCCTTTGCTTCTATTGTGCCGCTCCCGGGCAGGCATGGCAGTGTTTTCCGTGTCGCCCTCCCTTGTGGGTGCCTCACGGCCTCCGTCAGGTTTCTCTTGTGTCGTTGTCTCCTCGTTCTCTCCTCCCGCGTCTTCCCGCCTTCGCTTCTCAAGTTGCCAGTCTCGCTGCTGTTCATGTGTCAGCGTGTCCTCCCCCGTTGCTTCGTGCCGTTCATGTTCTCACTGACGTCATTCGTCTCACGTCCTCGCCTCCTCCCACATGCGCTCTCTCTCCTGATGCAGCTGACCTCCTCCTTCGTTCCCTCGCTGTTGTCCCTTCCTTCTCTCCTCTGCTCCCCTCCCCTTGTCCACCCGTCCCCCCACCCTCATCTTGTGCCTTCCCCACCGCTCTCCTTTCGGCCACCTCCTCTCCCTCCTCCCCCTCCAGCATTCCCCTCTCCTCACCGTCGTCTCTGCCTACATCCACTCTGCCCCTCCCTTCCTCCGTCCTCCACCTCCTCCCCCCCTCTCTCCGTCTTGCCACCCCCTCCACTTCCCTTCCCTCCCCCACACCCTCCACCTACACCTCCAACCCACCGGTCCCCTTCCCATCATCTCCGCGGATCGCTCGCTCGCCCTCCTCCGGCTCCTCCACCCCCCTCTCCGATAGCCTTTCACTCTTCGCCTCTCCCACATCCTCCTCGTCCTCTCCTCGCACCCTTCCAGTTCTCGATCCTTGTTCTCTGCCTTCCACTCCCCCTTCTCCCACTCTACAGCCTCTTGTCCCTCCTCTGTCGTTGTCTACGCGTGCTTGCAAGCGGTTCCGTCAACAACAACATCGTTCCCTTGACCCTCCTCCTTCTCCATTTCCCCCCCCTACGTCTTTGCCCTTAGCTGCCTCATCCGATCATTCTCCTGTCCTCAGTGACCTTCATCATCGGCTCATCACCCTCATCCGATGCTTTCCTACCATTCTCGCTGCCTACGGCCTCACCGAATCCTACATTTCCACCTTGTCCCTTGATACCCTTCAAGCGGTCATCGACGACGCCACCATGCTCATCTTGTCTACCATTGAGCTCCTTGTACCGTGACCCATGATTCTGCGACACCATCGTGTCGCTTCCCAATCCTCCATGTGTGATCCCTAACTTTCCGTCTTTCACATGTGTCTCTTACTCTCGACGGCGAGACCCACTTGTGTATGGGAGCCACGTTCTGTTTGTCTCTGTATTCGCGTCGGCCTCGCTTCCATCACCGCACTGTGCATCGCCGTCCTTCTTCCCTGGTCATACCCACATATGTGTGGGAGCCACGTGTTAATTGTCGCTACATATGTCATATTCCAGCGCTATGCTCCAATGAGTGCTTTTTGGTGAGAAGTGCCTCATTGAGGTTCTTGATCTTCATGCCTCAATCGTGGTGTGGGCGATGTCCCATGCGTTGATTCACACGTCGTACATCCCACTTTGGTGGTGAGGCCCGCTATGATGTGGGAGCCACGTTACCAGTTAGATTGCGTCGACTTCATGCACCTCTCTGCTTGCATGATCATGTTAAACATTGTAGTTTTTAGTACAGCGAGACCCGTCCGTGAAATGGGAGCTGTTGATTTGATTTTAGGAAAAAGTGCGGTCAAGGTCATGTCCAACCACAAGCGGATGGGCGAGGTGGTTGTCCCCTGACATGAGCCACCTCGCCTATGTAACCTCCCTCTCGTACCGTAGTCGCATTACTTCTTGTTTCCATTTTTTCTACGTACCTTGATCCACTCCAATCCCCCCTCCCCCCGTCCTCTTCAACACTAAGAAAACTAGAGAAAGCCCAAGAAAACTGGAGCAAGGCGAAGACAACTGGAGCAAGCCCACGACACCTGGAGCAAGCCAAAAACAACAGGAGCAAGGCCAAGACAAGTGGAGCAAGGCCAAGACAACTGAAGCAAGCGCAAGACAACTGGGACAAGTCCAAGACAAATGAAGCAAGTCCAAGACATCTAAAGCATGGCCAACAAGTGGAGCAAGTGCAAGAAAACCAAAGCAAGCCTAAGAAAACTGGAGCAAAGCCAAAACAACTGGAGCAAGGCCAAGAAAAGTGGAGCTATCGCAAGACAACTGCAGCAAGCCCAAGACAACTGGAGAATGCTAAAGACAATTGGAGCAGGACCAAGACAACTTGAGCAAGGCCAAGCCAACTAAAGCAAGTCCAAGACAACTGTAGCAGGGCCAAGACAAACGGAGCAAGGCCAAGACAAGTGGAGCAAGGCCAAGAAAACTGGAGAAAGGCCAAGACAACTGGAGCAAGGCCAAGATAGTTCTAGCAAGCCCAAGACAACTGAAGCAAGGCCAAGACAAATTGAGGAAGACCAAGACAACCAGAGCAAGCCCAAGACAACTGGGGAAATCCGAAGAAAACTGGAGCAAGCCTAAATACAACTAGAGCAAGGCCAAGACAACTGGAACAAGCCCAAGACAACCGGAGGAAGCCCAAGACAACTGAAGCAAACCGAATACAACTGGAGCAAGCCCAATACAAGTGGAGCAAGACAAAGACAACTGGAGCACGGCCAAGACATCTTGAGCAAGGCCAAGACAACTGGAACAAGCTCAAAACAACTGATGCAATCCCAAGACAGCTGGAGCAAGTCCAAGACAACAGGAGCAGGGCCAAGACAAGTGGAGCAAGCACAAGACAACCAGAGCAAGCCCAAGAAAACTAGACAAAGCCCAAGAAAACTGGGGAAAGCCAAAGAAAACTGGAGCAAGCCTGATACAACTAGAGAAAGGCCAAGACAACTGGAGTAAGCCCAAGACAACCGGAGCAAGCCCAAGACAACTGGAGCAAACCAAATACAACTGGAGCAAGCCCAAGACAGGTGGAGCAAGCCCAAGACAACTGGAGCAAGGCCAAGACAACTGGAGCAAACCAAATACAACTGGAGCAAGCCCAAGACAGGTGGAGCAAGCCCAAGACAACTGGAGCAAGGCCAAGACAACTGGAGCAAGGCCAAGACAACTGGAGCAAGCTCAAAACAATTAAAGCAATCCCAAGATAGCTCGAGCAAGTCCAAGACAACTAGAGCAAGGCCAAGACAAGACAAGTGGAGGAAGCACAAGACAACTGGAGCAAGCCCAAGACAACTTGAGCAATGCTCATACAACTGGAGCAAGCCCAAGACAACTGAAGCAAGACCAAGACAATTGGAGCAAGCCCAAGACAATTGGACCAAGCCCAAGACATCTGGGGCACGGCCAAGACAACTGGAGCAAGGCCAAGACATCTGGAGCAAGGCCAAGACAACTGGAGCAAGGCCAAGACAATTGGAGCAAGGCCAAGACATCTGGAGCAAGCCCAAGACAATTGCGGCAAACCCAAGACAAGTAGTGCAAGCCTAAGGCAACTTGACCAAGGCCAATAAAACTGGAGCAAGCCCAAGACAACTCCAGAAAGGACGGGACTACTGAAGCAAGCCCAAGAGAGCTGGAGCAAGGCCAAGAAAACTGAAGCAAGCCCAAGACAACTGGAGCAACCCCAAAACACCTGTAGCAATTCAAAGACAACTGGAGCAAGGCCAAGCCAACTGGAGCAAGCCCAAGAGAACTAGAGCAAGCCCAAGACATTTGGTTCAAGTCCAAGAAAAATGGAGCAAGGCCAAACCAACTGGAGCAAGGCGAAGAAAACTGGAGTAAGGCCAAGTAAACTGGATCAAGGCCAAGAAAACTGGAGCAAGGCCAAGAAAACTGGATCCATACAGCGCAGTACAATTCTGTACAACTCCGTACAACTTCATACGATTTGTTGCAACTCTGTACAACTCTGTGCAACTCCGTACAACTGTGTATTGCTGTGTAAAACTCCATAAAACTCCCAACAACTCTGTAACAGCTTTATGCAACTCCATACAACGTTTTTACAACTTGCCTCAAATGCGTACAACTCTGTACAACTCTAAAAGAGTCTAGAAAACTTTGTACAACACTGTACGACTACGTACAACTCCATACAACTCTGTACTACTCCTTACAACTGCGTCCAATTCCGTACAACTACGTACGACTCCACAATGTTTCTCACAACTCTGTACAACTCTGTGCAACTCTGTACAAATTGGTTCAACTCTGAAAATTCCATAAAACTGCATACAACTCGCTACAACTATGTACAACACACTAGAATACCGTACAACTCCATACGGCTCTGTACAAATCCGTACAACTCCATTAAACTTTGTACAACTCCATAGAACTCCGTGAAACATTTGTACAATGTGCTACAAATTGGTTCAACTCCTTACAACTCATTACAACTCCGTACAACTCCATACATCTCCGTACAACTCCGTACAACACAATGAAGCTTTGTACAACTTTGTGCAGATGTGTACAACTCCGTACAACTCCTTGCAAATCTGTACAACTCCATACAACCCTGTACAATGCCATACAATTCCGTACAATTTGCTATAACACTGAACAACTCCATACAGCTCCATAAAATCGAGTGAAACCCTTCATAACTTCACAAGACTCTGTATCTCTCTATGGAAATTTGTACAACTTCATATACCTTGCTAAACATCTGTTAACGTCATTGCAGCTCACTACAATTCTATAGAACTCTGTACAACTCTGCACAACTTGGTAAAACTCTGTACAAGTCCGTACAACTCCGTACAACTCTGTAAAACTTCGTACAACTGCATACAACCCTGTACCACTCCGTACAACTTCATCACACTCCGTACAACTTTGAACAGATCCGCACATCTCGGTACAAACTTGTACAACTCTGTACAACTCCGTACAACTCTCAAAAACGTGATACAACTCGCAAGAACTCTGTACAGCTCCTTACATCTATGTACAACTCTGTACAAATCTGTACAACCTTGTACAGCTCCGTACAACTCTGTATAACTTCGTAAAATTTCATTCAACTACGTATAACTCCATACAACTAAACCCTAACCCTAAACTCTGTACAACACTGTAAAACTCTGTACAACTCTGTATAAGTTTGTAATAATTTCTACAACTCCGTAAATCTTGTTACTTCTCAGTACAACTTCTAAAAACAGTGTACAAATTTGTACAACTTTGTATACCTCTGTATAAATGGCTACAACTCGGTACAACTCCGTAAAACTCCATTAACCTGCGTACAACACTCTGTAATGTTTTCCAACTCCGTACAACTTGCTACTACTCCGTACAACTCTATAGAGCTCCTTAAAACTCTGTACAGCTCCGTACAATCCCGTACAACTCTATTCAACTCTGTAAACCTCTATATAGCTTCGTACAACACCGTAAAACTCTGTACAACTCTGTACAGCACCGTACAACTCCGTACAACTCCATATAACTCCATACAGATCAATACATCTATGTACAACTCATACACATCCGTACAACTCCGTATAGCTACGTAAAACTCCATACAACTCCGTAAACGTTGCTACGTCTCCGTACCATTCGGTACAGATCCATACAACTGCGTACAACTCTGTATAACTTTGCACAACTCCAACAACTCCGTATAACTCTGGGCTTGCTCCAGTTGTCTCTGCCTTGCTCCAGTTGTCTTAGGTTTGCTCAATTTTTATTCAGCTTGCCCCAGTTTTTGTGGCCTTTCTCTAGCTGTCTTGGACTTGCTCCAGCTGTCTTGGCCTTGCTCCAGTTGTCTTGGCCTTGCTCCAGTTTTCTTAGCCATGCTCCAGTTGTCATGGCCTTGCTCCAGGTGTCTTGGGCCTGCTCCAGTTGTCTTGAGATTGCTTTAGTTGTTTTGGCCTTGCTCGAGTTTTCTTGGCCTTGCTCCAGTTGTCTTCGGCATGCTCCAATTATCTTGGGATTGTTCCAATTGTTTTGGGCTTGCTCCAGTTTTCTTGGCCTTGCTCTAGTTGTCTTGGTCTTGGTCTAGTTGTCTTGGCCTTGCTCCAGCTGACTTGGGCTTGTTCCAGTTGTCTTGGGCTTGATCCTCTTGCCTTGGCCTTGCTCCAGTTTTCTTGGACTGGCTCCAGTTTTCTTGGACTTGCTCAATTTGTCTTGGGCTTGCTTTAGTTATCTTGGGCTTGCTCCAGTTGTCTTGGACTGGCTCCAGTTTTCTTGGACTTGCTCAATTTGTCTTGGGCTTGCTTTAGTTATCTTGGGCTTGCTCCAGTTGTCTTGGACTGGCTCCAGTTTTCTTGGACTTGCTCAATTTGTCTTGGGCTTGCTTTAGTTATCTTGGGCTTGCTCCAGTTGTCTTGGCCTTGCTCCAGTTGTCTTGGGCTTGCTCCAGCTATCTTTGCATTGCTCCAGTTGTCTTGGCCTTGCTCCAGTTGTCTTGGCCTTGCTCCAGTTTTCGTGGCCTTTCTCCGGTTTTCTTGGGCTTGCTCCTGTTGTCTTGGGCTTGCTCCAGTTGTCTTGGCATTGATCCAGTTGTTTTGGGCTTGCTCCAGGTTTCTTGGGCTTGCTCCAGTTGTCTTGGAGTTTCTCAAGTTGTCTTGGGCTTGCTCTAGTTGTCTTGGGCTTGATCCAGTTGTCTTGTGCTTGCTTCAGTTGTATTGGCCTTGCTCCAATTGTGTTGGACTTTCTCCAGTTGTCTTGGCATTCCCCAGTTGTCTTGGGCTTCCTCCAGTTGTCTAGGGATTGCTCCAGTTGTCTTGGGCTTGATCCAGTTGTCTTGTGCTTGCTTCAGTTGTATTGGCCTTGCTCCAATTGTGTTGGACTTTCTCCAGTTGTCTTGGCATTCCCCAGTTGTCTTGGGCTTCCTCCAGTTGTCTAGGGATTGCTCCAGTTGTCTTGTCCTTGCTCCAGTTACCTTGGGATTGCTTCAGAAGTTTTGGCCTTGCTCCAATTGTCTTGGATTTGCTCCATTTGTCTTGGCATTGCTCCAGTTTTCTTGGCCTTTCTTCAGTTTTCTTGGGCCTGCTCCGGTTTTCTTGGGCTTGGTCCTCTTGCACATAGTTGTACAGAGTGGTACAGAGTTGTATGGAGATTTACGAGGAATACGGCGTTGTGCAGAGTTTTACAGACTTGTACGGAGTGTTATGGAGTTGTATGGATTTGTAGCAAGTTGTAGAAACGTTGTATGGAGTTTTTTGAAGTTGTACTGAGTTGTATGGATTTGTATGGAGTTGTACGGAGCTATCCGTACGGAGTTTTATGAGGTTGAACATTGTTTTTCGGAGTTCTAAAATGTCAATTATATGAAATGACAAATATCTAAAATGGCAACTATCAAAATTTACAAATGTATGAAATGAAAAACATATTAAAAGACAAATGTATAAAATGACAAGTACACAATATGACAGATACATAATCATACAGATATATTGAATGGAAGATATGTAAAATGACAAGTACATAAAATTAGAAGTACGTAGAATGACAAATATGTTGCATGAAGAATTTATAGAGTGAAAAATATTTAAAATGACAAATATATAAAATGAAAAGTATGAAAGATACAAATTTACCAAACGACAAATATATGAAATGAAATATATATATAATGAAACAAAATTGACAGGTATATAACATGAAATATATACTAAATGAAAAATATATAAAATGACACGTATAAATATTTAAAATGACAAATAAGTCCAATAAAAAATATCGAAAACAGACATATATAAAATGACAAATATATATGATAACTATGTAAAATGAAAACAATGTAAAATGTCAAAATATGTAAATTGAATCATTTGTAAACGAACGAATATGTAATATGGAAAGAATCTAAAATGAAACATATATAAAACTACGAATAATTAAACTGACTGAAATACAAAATTAAATTGACTTAAATCGACTAAAATTTAAAATATCAACAATACAAATTGATATGTTTTTTCAATGAAAATATGTAAAATGAAAATTGTTTCATATGAGAAATATGTAAAATGAAAATGTTTTAATTTTTTAACCTTTTTAATTATCAAATGTCTGGAATAAAAAATATATAGAGAAAGAATATGTTAAATGACAACAATTTAGAATGAAGAAAATATAATATGAAAAACTTTACAATGACAAATATGAAAAATTAAAAATACTAAAAATTATGAATATTCAATATGACAAATAGGTGGAATGGAAAGTATGTAAAATAACACCCATATTTCATGAAAATTGGATAAGATAACAATTATGTTAATAGAAAAAAATCTAAAATGAAAAATATTGAAAATGACAAGCATATAACATTAAACAATATGTAAAATGACAGGAATGTGAAATAAAAGACATACAAATGTACAAATATTGAAAGTGCCAAGTATTTGAAATGATTATCATGGAAAAAGACAAATATGTATTATAAAAAAAATGTATAACATTAAACATCTTTATAATTACAAATATGTGAAATGGCATATATGGAAAATGAGAAATATTTTAACTTACAAATATGTAAGAATACAAATATACAGAATGACAGATATTTACAATGACATATATGTATAATTACAAAAAGGAAAAATGAAACATATATAAAATGACATATATGTAAGATCAAAATTATGTAACATGAACAATTTCTAAAGTGGCGAATTTGTAAAAACAAAACATGTCAAATGAAAAATATTTACAAATATATTAATAAAATGATAAATATACTAAATGGAAAATATAAAAATGAAACATGTATAACATGACAGAGGTATAAAATGACAACTATATGAAATGAAAAATTTATAAAATTACAAGTATGTAAAATGACAAATGCAAAAAGTAAAAAATATGTAAAGTTAAAACTGTACCAAATGACAAATATGTAAAATGATACATATGAAAATTGAGAATATGTCAGCTGCAAAATATATAAAAAAGAAATATGTAGTGACATATTGGAAATGACAAATTATAGAAGATGACAAGTATATCAAATGATAATTATGTAAAATGACAAACATGTAAAATGACAAATGTATAAAAATGCCAAGACAACTGGAGCAAGCTCAAGACAACCGGAGCAAGCCCAAGACAACTGGAGCAAGCCTAAGACAACTGGAGCAAGCCGAAGAAAACTAGAGCAAGGCCAGGAGAAGTGGAGCAAGCCCAAGACACCTGGAGCAATCCCAAGACAAATGGAGCAAGGCCAATACAACTGGAGCAAGGCCAAGAAAACTGGAGCAAGCCAAAGAGAACTAGAGCAAGCTCAAGACAACTGGAGAAAACGCTGGACAATTGGAGCAAGTCCAGGACAGCTGGAGCAAGGCGAAGACAACTGGAGCAAGCCAAAAGGAACTGGAGCAAACCAATGTTAATTGGAGCAAGGCAAAGATACCTGGATCGAGCCCAACACAACTGGATAAACACCAAGACAACTGGACCAAGCCCAATACAACTAGAGCAAGCCAAAGACAAGTGGACCAAGCCGAAGACAAGTGGAGCAAGGCCAAGACAACTGGAGCAAGGAGAAGACAACTGGAGCAAGCCAAGGACAACTGAAGCAAGCCAAAGACAACGGGTGGAGGTTCAAGACAAATGAAGCAAGGCCAAGACAACTGGAGTAAGCCCAAGACAGTTGGAGCACGCCTAAGACAATTGGAGCAAGTCCAATAAAGTTGGAACAAGCCCAAGAAAACAGGATCAAGTCCAGGACAATTGGAGCAAGCCCAAGACAGCTGGAGCGAGCCCAAGGAATCTGGAGCAAGGACAAGACAACTGGAGCAACGCCAATACAACTGGAGCAAGGGCAAGACAACCAGGGCAAGGCAAGAACAGATGGAGCAAGCCCTAGACTACTGGAGCAAGGCCAAGACAACTGGAGCAAGGCCAATACAACTGGAGCAAGGGCAAGACAACCAGGGCAAGGCAAGAACAGATGGAGCAAGCCCTAGACTACTGGAGCAAGGCCAAGACAACTGGAGCAAGGCCAAGACAACTGGAGCAAGACCAAGACAACTTAGGCAAGCCCATGACAACTGGAGCAAGCCGAAGACAACTGGAGCAAGGAGAAGAAACCTGGAGCACGCCCAAGACAACTCGAGCAAGCCCAAGACAACTGGAGCAAGCTTGCAAAAACTGGAGCAAGGCCAAGACGGCTGGATCAAGCCCAAGACAACTGGAGCAGGCCCAAGTCAACTAGAGCAAGCCCAAGACAACTGGAACATGTCAAAGACAACTGGAGCAGGGCCAAGACAACAAGAGCAGGGCTTAGCCAACTGGAGCAAGCCCAAGACAAATGAAGCAGTTCCAAGACAACTGAAGCAAGGCCAAGACAACTGGAGCAAGGCCAAGGCAACTGAAGTAAGGCCAAGACAACTGGAGCAAGGCCAGCACAGCTTTACAAATAAAGGAAGCCCAAGACAACCAGAGCAAGAACAAGACAACTGGGACAAGCTAAAGACAACTGGAGCAGGGCCAATACAACTTGAGCACGGCCAAGACGACTGGAGCAAGGCCAATACAACTGGTGCAAGCCCAATACAACTGGAGCAAGGTCAAGACAAGTGGAGCAAGCCCAAAACAACTGAAACTATCCCAGGACAATTTGAGCAGGTGCAAGACAACTGAAGCAAGGCCAAGACACCTGGAGCAAGCCGAAGACACCTGGAGCAAGCCCAAGATAGCTGGAGCAAGGCCAATACAACAGGAGCAAGCACAACACAGCTGAAGCAAGTGCAAGAAAATTGGACCAAGCCCAAGACACCTGGAGCGAGCCCAAGAAATCTAAAGCAAGGCCAAGAAAACTGGAGAAAGGTCAAAACAACTGGAGCAAGGTCAAGAAAACTGAAGCAAGGACAAGACATCTGGAGCAAGCCCAAGAGAACTGGGGCAAGCCAAAGAAAACTGGAACAAGCCTAGGACAACTGGAACAAGGAAAAAAAAATTGGAACTAGACCAACACGACTGGAGCAAGCTTAAGACAGCTGGAGCAAGGCCAAGAAAAATGGAGCAAGGCCAAGACAAGTGGAGCAAGCCCAAGACACCTGGAGAAAACCCAAAACACATGAAGCAAGGCCATGACAACTGGAGCAAGACCAAGAAAACTGGAGAAATCCCAAGACAACTGGGGCAAGCCCAAGACAACTGGTGCAAGTACAAGACAACTGGAGCAAGGCCAAGACAACTGGAGCAAGCTTAAGATAACTGGAGCAAGCCCAAGTCTACTTGAGCAAGGCGAAGAAAATTTGAGCAAAGCAAAGAAAACTGGAGCAATCCCAAGACAACTGGAATTAGCCCAAGACAGCTAGAGCATCCCAAAGACAACTGGAGCAAGGCCAAGACAGCTGGAGCAAGCTCAAGATAATTGGAGCAAGGCCAACAAAGCTGGAGCAAGCCCAAGACAAATGGAGCAGGGCCAAGACAACTCAAGCAAGCCGAACACTAGATCAAGCCCAAGACAATTGGGGCAAGCCCAAGACAATTTGTGCAAGCCAAATACAACTGGAGGAAGGCAAAGACACCTGGAGCAAGCCCAAGACAACTGGAGCAAGCCCTAGACAACTGGAGCAAGTCGAAGACAGCTGGAGCAAGTGTAAGACAACGGGAGCAAGCCAAAGACAACTGGAGCAAGCCAAAGATGACTGGAGCAAAACCAAGACAATTGCCGCAAGTCCTAGGCAACTTGAGAAGGCCTGATGAAATTGGAGCAAGGCCAAGAGAACTGGAGCAAGCCCAAGACAACTGGTGCAAGCCCAAGATAACTTCAGCAAGCCCAAGACAACTAGACCAAGCCCAAGACAACTGTAGCAAGGCCACGACATCTGGAGCAAGGCCAAGACAACTGGAGCAAGCCCAAGACGACCGACAGAAGCCCACGAAAACTGGAGCAAGCCCAAGACAACTTGGGCAATGCCAAGACAGATGGGGAAAGCCCAAGACTACTAGAACAAGGCCAAGACATTTGGAGCAAGACAAACACAACTGGAGCAGGCCCAAGAAAACTAGGGAAAGCCCAAGACAACTCGAGTAAGCCTAAGACAACTGGAACAAGTCCAAGAAACCTGGAGCAAGACCAAGACAACTGGAGCAAGCCCAAAACAACTGGGGCAAGCCCAAGAAAACTCGAGCAAGTCCAAGACAACTGGAGCAAGCCCAAGAAACCTGGAGCAAGACCAAGACAACTGGAGCAAGCCCAAAACAACTGGGGCAAGCCCAAGAAAACTCGAGCAAGTCCAAGACAACTGGAGCAAGCCCAAGACACTTGAAGCAAGCCAAAGACACCTGGAGCAAGGCCAAAACAACTGGAGCAAGACCAAGACAACTGGAGATAGCCCAAGAGAACTTGAGCAAGCCCAAGACAACTGAAGCAACTAAAAGACAACCAGAGCAAGGCCAAGACAATTGGAGCAAGCCCACGACAACTGGAGGAAGCCCATCACATTTGGAGCAAGGCCAAGAAACGTGGAGCAAACCCAAGACAACTGGAGCAAGCCAAAGACACCTGGTGCAGGCCAAAAACAATTGGAGCAGGGCCAAGACCACTGGAGCAAGGCGAAGACAACTCGAGCAAGCCCAAGACAACTGGAGCAGGCCCAAGACAACTGGAGCAAGGCCAAGACAGCTAAAGCAAGTATTGGGCTTTCTCTAGTTGTCTTGGGTTTCCTCGATTTGTCTTGTCACTGCTCCAGTTGTATTAGGCTTGCTACATCTCTCTTTGCCTTTCTCCAGTTGTCTTGGCCTTGCTCCAGTTGTCTAAGCCTTGCTCTAGTTGTCTTGGCGTTGCTCCAGTTTTCTTGGGCTTGCTCCAGTTGTCTTGGGCTTTCTCCAGCTGTCTTGGCCTTGGTCCAGTCTTCTTGGGCTTGCTCCAGTTGTCTTAAGCTTGCTCTAGTTGTCTTGGGCTTGCTCCAGGTTCATTGGCCTTGTTCCAGTTGTCTAAGACGTGCTCCAGTTGTCTTGGGCTTGCCCCAATTGTCTTGGTCTTGCTCAAGTAGTCTTGGGCTTGGTCGAGTTGTCTTTTCTTTGCTCCAGTTGTCATGGCCTTGCTCCAGTTGTATCAGGCTTGAACTAGTTTCCTAGGGTTTTCTCCACTTGTCTTGGGCTTGCTCCAGTTGTCTTGGGCTTGCTACAGTTATCTTGGCCTTGCTCCAATTGTATCAGGCTTGCACCAGTTGTCTTGGGCTTGCTCCGATTGTATTGGCTTTGCTCCAGTCATCTTTGGCTTTCTCCAGTTGTCTTGGCCTTGCTCCAGTTATCTTGGGCTTGCTCCAGTTTTCTCGGGCTTGGTTCAGTTGTCTTGGGCTTGGTCCAGTTTTCTTGGCCTTGCTCCAGTTGTTTAAGGCATGTTCCAGTTGTCTTGGGCTTGCCCCATTTTTTTTGGGCTTGCTCCAACTATCCTAGGCTTGCTCCAGTTGTCTTGGCCTTTCTCTAGCTGTCTTGGCCTTACTCCAGTTTTCTTGGCCTTGCTCCAGTGGTCTTGGCCCTGCTCCATTTCTCTTGGCTTTCCTCAAGTTGTCTTGGGCCTGCTCCTGTTGTTTTGGGCTTGCTCCAGTTGTCTTGGCCTTGCTCTAGTTGTCTTGGTCTTGCTCTCGTTGTGTTGGGCCTGCTCCAGTTGTCTTGGGCTTGCTCCAGTTGTCTAGGGCTTGCTCCAGTTGTCTTGGCCTTGTTCCAGTTATCTATTGCTTGATCCAGTTGTCTTCGGCTTTCTCCAGTTATCTTAAGCTTGCTCCAGATTTCTTGGACTTTCTCCAGTTTTCTTGGCCTTGCTCCAGTTGTTTTGGACATGCTCCAGGTGTCTCGGTCTTGCTCCAGTTGTCTTGGCCTTGTTGGAGTTGTCTTGGCCTTCGTCCAGTTGTCTTAGGCTTGCTCCAGTTGTCTTGTACTTGCTCCAGTTGTCTTGGCCTTGCTCGTGTTGTATCAGGCTTGCTCCATGTGTCTTGGGCTTGCACCAGTTATCTTGGGCTTGCTCTAGTTCTCTTGGGTTATCTGGATTTGTCTTGGCCTTTCTCCAGTTGTCTTGGGCTTCCAGCAGCTCTATGGGCCTTGCTCCAGTTATCATAGCCTTGCTCCAATTGTATTGGGCTTCCTTCAGTTGTCTTGGCCTTGCTACAGTTGTATTGGCCCTGCTCCAGCTGTCTTTGGTTTACTACAGTTGTCTTGGGCTTGCTCTAGTTGTCTTGGGATTGCTCCAGTTTTCTTGGCCTTGCTCCAGTTGTCTTGGAGTTGCTCCAGCTGTCTTGGGCTTTCTCCAGTTGTCTTGGGCTTGCTCCAGTTGTATTTGCCTTGCTCTAGCTGTCTTGGACGTGCTTCAGTTTTCTTGGGCTTACTCTAGTTGTCTTGGGCTTGCTCCAGTTGTCTTCGACTTGCTCCAGTTGTATTCGGCTTGCTCCAGGATTATTTGGCTTGCTCCAAGATTCTTGGTCTGGCTCCAGTTCTCTTGGCCTTAATCTACTTTTCTTGGGCTTGCTCCAGTCCTCTTGGGCTTGCTCCAGTTGTCTTGGGCTTGCTCCAAATTTCTTGGCCTTGTTCCAGCTGTCGAAGGCTTACTCGAGTTATCTTGGAATTGGCCCCGTTGTTTTGGGCTTGCTCCAGTTCTCTTAGGCTTGCTCCAGTTGGCTTGGCCTTGCTCCAGTTGTATCAGGCTTGCTCCAGTTGTGCAGGGATTTCTCCATTTGTCTTGGATAATCTCTAGTTATGTTTCTCTGGCTCCAGTTGTCTTTGGCTTGGTCAGGTTGTCTTAGACTTGCTACAGCTTTCTTGGACTTGCTCCAGTTGTCTTCCGCTTTCTCCACTTGTCTTGGGCTTGCCCCAGTTGTCTTGGACTTCCGCCAGTTCTTTTCAACTTGCTCCAGTTGTCTTGGGCTTGCCCTAGTTGTGTTGGGCTTTGTCTAATTGTCTTGGGCTTGCTCGAGTTGTATTGGCCCTGCAACAGTTGTCTTGGGCTTGCTCCAGCTGTCTTGGCCTTGCTCAAGTTGTCTCTGCCTTGCTCTTGTTGTCTTGGCCTTGCTGCAGTTTTCATGACCTTGCTCCAGTTTTCTTAGGCCTGCTCTAGTTGTCTTGGGCTAACTCCAGTTAACTTAGGCTTGCTCAAGTTTGATTGGCCTTGCTCCAGTTGTTCTGGCCTTGCTCGAGTTGACTTGGGCTTGCTCCAGTTGTCTCGGGCGTGCCCCAGCTGTCTTGAACTTGCTCAAGTTGTCTTGGACTTGCACTAGTCTTGGGCTTGCTCTAGTTATCTTGGACTTGCTCCAGTTATCTTGTCGTTGCTCCAGTTGTCTTGGCCTTGCTACAGGTGTTTTGGGCTTGCTCCAGCTGTCTCCGGCTTGCTCCAATTGTCTTGGCCTTGCTCCAGTTTTCTTGGGCTTGCTCCAGTTGTCTTAGGCTGGCTCCAGTTCTTGTGGGCTTGCTCCAGTTTTCTTTGCCTCAGTCAAGCTTTCTGCGGTTTGCTTTAGTTGTCTTGGGCTTGCCCGAGTTGACTTGGCCTTCCTCCAGTTGTCTTTGGCTTTCTCCAGTTGTCTTGGGCTTGCTCCAGTTGTTTTGGGCTTGCTCCAATTGTCTTAGGCTTGCTCGAGTTATCTTGGCCCTGCTCTAGTGCTTCTGGGCTTGCTCCAGATGTCTTAGCTTTGCTCTAATTTTATTGGCCTTCCTCTTGTTGTCATGGCCTTGCTGCAGTTGTCTTGGCCTTGTTCTAGTTGTCTTAGGCCTGCTCTAGTTGTCTTGGACTAACCCCAGTTGTCGTGGTCTTGCTCCAGTAATCTTGGACTTGCACCAGTTGTCTTCGGCTTTGTCCAGTTTTCTGCGGCTTGCTCCACTTGTCTTGTCCTTGCTCCAGTTTTCTTGGCCTTGCTACAGGTGTTTTGGGCTTGCTCCAGGTGTCTTGGGCTTGCTCCAGTTGTCTTGGAATTGCTCCAGTTTTCTTCTTCTTACTCCAGTTGTTTTGGGTTTGCTCAAGTTGTCTTTGGCTTCCTCCAGTTTTCTTGGCCTCCGTCCAGGTTTCTTAGGCTTGCTCCAGTTTTCTTGGGCTTGCCCCAGTTGTCTTGTCCTTGCTCCAGTTGTCTTGGAATTCCTCCAATTGTCGTGGCCTAGCTCCAATTTTCTTGGCCTTGCTCCAAATGTCTTTGCCTTGTTCCAGTTGTCTGGGCCTTGCTCCAAATATCTTGGCCTTGCTCCAGATTTCTTTGGCTTGCTCCAGTTTTAATGGGCTTTCTCCAATTGTGTTGGGCTTGCTTCAGTTGTCTTGGGCTTGCTCCAGATGGCCTTGCTCCCATCTTCTTGGTCTTGCACCAGTTGTCTTGGGATTGCTTCTGTTTTCTGCGCCTTGCTCCAGTTTTCTTGGACTTGCTCCAGTTTTCCTGGGCTTGCTTCTGTTGTTTTGGGCTTGCTCCAGTTGTCTTGGCCTGGCTCCAGTTGTTTTGGCCTTGCTCCAGTTGTCTTGGTCTTACTCCACTTGTCTTGGGCTTACTCCAGTTGTATTGGTCTTGCTAGAGCTGTCTTGGGCTTGCTCTGGTTGTCTGGGGCTTGCTCCAGTTATCTTGGCCTTATTGCAGTTTTATCAGGCTTGCTGCAGTTTTCTTTGGCCTGCCCCAGTTGTCTTGGGCTAGCTCTGGTTGTCTTGGGCTTCCTCTATTTGTCTTGGCCTTTCTCCAGTTGTGTTGGGCTTGCTATAACTGTTTTGGGCCTGCTCCAGTTGTCTTGGGCTTTCTCTAGTTTGCTTGGCCTTGCTCTAGTTGTCTTGGCCCTGCTCCAGTTTTCTTCGAAATGCTCCAGTTGTGTTGGGCTTACTTCAGTTGTCTTAGCTTTGCTCCAGTTGTCTTGGCCTTGCTCCAGTTGTTTTCGGCTAACTCCAGGTGTCTTGGGCTTGCTCCAGTTGTCTTGGCCTTGCCCCAGTTTTCTTTGGCTTGCTCAAGGTGTCTTGGGCTTGCTCCAGTTGTCTTAGGCTTGTTCCATTTTGTCTTGAAATTCCCCCAGTTTTTGTCGGCTTTCAACAGTTGTCGTGGTCTTGCTCCAATTGTCTTGTCCTTGCTCCAGTAGTCTTGGGCTTGCTCTATCTGTCTTGGCCTTGCCCTAGTTGTATTGGCCTTGCACCAGTTGTATTGGGCTTGCTCCAGTTGTCTTGGGCTTGCTCCAGTTGTCTTGCCCTTGCTCCAGTTGTCTTGGACCTCCTCCAGTTGTCTTTGTCTTGTTTCAGTTGTCTTGAGCTTGCTCCGGTTGTCTTGGCCTTGCTCTAGTTCTCTTGGCATTCCTCCAGTCCTTATGGGCTTGGTCCACTTGTCTTGGCCTGGCTCCAGTTGTCTTGGGCTTGCTCTAGTTGTCTTGGGTTTGCTCCAGTTGTATTCGGCTTGCTCCAGTTGTCTTGGCCTTGCTCCAGTTGTATCAGGCTTGCTCCTGTTGTCTTTGGCTCCAGGTGACTTGTCCTTGCTCCAATTATCTTTGGCTTGCTCCAGTTGTCTTTGGCTTACTCCACTTTTCTTCGCCTTGCTCCAGCTATCTTGGACTTGCTCCAGTTTTCTAGGGATTGCTCCAGTTTTCCTGGGCTTGCTCTAGTTGTCTTGGGCTTGCTTCAGTTTTCTTGGCCTTGCTCCAGTTATCGTGGCTTTGCTCCATATTTCATGGGATTGCTCCTGGTGTCTTGGGCTTGCTCTAGTTCTCTTCGCCTTGCTCCAGTTTTCTAAGGCTAGCTCCAGTTGTCTCAGGATTGCTCCAGTTGTCTTGGGCTTTCCCTAGTTGTCATGACCTTGTTATATATTCATCATTTACATATTTGTCATTTCACATGTTTATAATTTTACATATTTGTCATTTTATATACTTTTGTCATTTTCTATATTTGTCACTTGACATATTTGTCACTTTACATATTTCTTATTTTCTTTATTTATCATTTCACACAATTTTTAACTGAAATATTTATCATTTTATATGGTTGTCATTCGGTATAATTTTCATTCTTCACTTTATACATTTGTCATTTTACGTACTTGTAATTGTATGTATTTGTAAATTTATATATTTTTCATTTTACAAATTTCTGTTTTTATGTGTTCTCCATTTCATATATTTGTCATTCTACATATTTGTCATTTTAAAAATTGGTCTTGCACCATAATTGACATTTTACATATCTTTCATTTTATACAAAGTTTTTTACAAATGTGTACGGCGTTGTACGGTGTTGTGCGGAGTTGTATGAAGTTGGAGGTTGTTGTACAAAGTTGTACAGATTTGTGCAGAGTTGTATGGAGTTGTACAGAGCTGTACCGAGTCGTAGCGAGTTGTATGGAGGTGTACAAGTTGTAAAGAGCTATACGGAATTGTACTGAGTTATACGGAGTTGTACAAAGTTTTACGGAGCTGTGTGGAGCTGTACAGTGATGCACGGAGTTGTACGGAGTTTTTCAGAGTTGTACAGAGTTGTACGGAGTTGTAGCAAGTTGTACAGAGTTGTATACAGTTGTGCAGAGTTGTACACAAATGTAAAGAGTTGTACGGAGTTGTACGGTGTTGAGCTGATGTGTACGGAGTTGTACGGAGCTGTAAGGAGTTATGCTGAGTCGTACGGAGTTGTAAAGAGTTGTACGGAGGTAGACAGAGTTGTACGGAGGTTTAAAGAGTTGTGCTGGGTCATACGAAATGGTACGGAGTTGCACAGAGTGGTACAGAGTTTTCTGGCGTTTTTACAATGTGTTCAGAGATGTACTGAGTTATACGTAGTTGTACTGAGTTGTACAAAGTTTTACAAAGGTTTATGGAGTTTTGAAGAGTTGAAGGGAGCTGTACAGAGCTATGCGGACTTGTACGGAGTTTTTTGGATTTGTATAGAGTTGTTCAAAAGGGTACGGATTTGTACACAGTAGAATGGAGTTGCAGAAAGTTGTAGCGAGTTGTAGCAAGTTGTACAGAGTTTTATGGGGCTATATGGAGTTTCACGGAGTTTTATGGAGTTGAACGGAGTTGTACGGAGTTGCACGGAGTTGTACAGAGTTGTACGGAGTTGTACGGAGTTGCACGGAGTTGCATCAATTTGTACATAGTTGTTTGTATGGAGTTGCACGGGGTTATAGAAATTGTTAGAGAGTTGTATTGGCATTTCAACAGTTTTCTTGGCCATGCTCCAATTGTCTTTGGCCTGCTTCACTTGTCTTGGGCTTGCTTCAGTTTTCTTGGCCTTGCTCCAGTTTTCTTGGCCTTGCCCCAGTTTACTTGGGCTTGCTTCAGCTGTCTTGGGCTTTCTCCAGTTATTTTGGCCTTGCTCCAGTTGTCTTGGACTTGAACCAGTTGTTTTGGGCTTGCTCCAGTTGTCTTGGGCTTGCTCCATTTGGCTTGGCATTGCTCCAGTTGCCTTGGCCCTGGTCTAGGCTTTTTGGGCTTGCTCCAGGTGTCTTGAGCTTTCTTCAGTTGTCTTGCCCTTGCTCTTGTTTTCTTGGGCTTGCTTCAATTGTCTTGTGCTTGCTCCAGTTGACTTCGGCTTGCTCCAGTTTGTTTGGCCTTGGTCAAGTTGTCTTAGGCTTGCTCTACTTGTCTTGGGTTTGCCCCAGTTGTCTTGGGCTTGCTCAAATTGTTTTGGGCTTGCTCCAGTTGTCTTGTCCTTGCTCCAGTTGCCTTGGGCTTGCAGAAGCTGTCTTGGCCTTGCTCCAATTGTCTTGGCCTTGCTCTAGTTGTCTTGGCCTTGCTCCAGATGTCTTGGGCTTGCTCCAGTTGTCCTAGGCTTGCTCCAAGTTTCTTGGGATTTCTTCAGTTGTCTTGGGCATGCTCCAGTTGTATTTGCCCCCGGCCAGTTGTATTGGGCTTGCTCCATTTTTCTTGTGTTTGCTCCAGTTTTCTTGGCCTTGCTCCAGTTGTCTTGGACTTGCTCCAGCTATTTTGGGCTTGCTCCAGTTGTTTTGAGCTTGCTCAAGTTGTCTTGGCCTTGCTCCAGTTGTCTTGGCCTTGCTCCAATTTTCTTGGGCTTTCTCCACTTGTCTTGGGCTTGATCCAATTGTATTGGGTTTGCTCTAGTTGTCTTTGGCTTGCTCCGGTTATCTTGGGCTTGCTCGACTTGTCTTGGCCTTGCTCCATTTGTATCAGGATTGCTCTAGTTGTCTTCTGATTTCCCCAGTTGTATTGGGCTTCCTCGATTTGTATTCGCCTTGCTCCAGTTGTCATGGGATTTCTAGAACTGTATTGGCCTTGCTCCAGTTGTCTTGGCCTTGCTCCAGTTGTCTTTGCCTTGCTCCAGTTGTCTTGGGCTTGCTCCAGTTGTTTTGGGCTTGCTCCAGTTGTCTTGGGCTTGCTCCCGTTGGCTTCGCCTTGCTCCAGTTTTCCTGGCCCTGCTCCAGTTGCCTTTGGCATGCTCCAGTTGTCTTAGGGTTGCTGCAGTTGTCTTGGACTTTCTCCAGTTGTCTTGGCCTTGCTCCACTTGTCTGGGCCTTGCTCCAGTTGCTTTCGGCGTGCTCCAGGTGTCTTGGGATTGCTCGTGTTGTCTTGGGCTTGCTCCCGTTGGCTTCGCCTTGCTCCAGTTGTCTTGGCCTTGCTTCAGCTGTCTTGGGCTCTGTCCCCTTGACTTGGGCTTGCTCCCGTTGGCTTCGCCTTGCTCCAGTTTTCTTGGCGTTGCTCCAATAGTCTTGGGCTTGCTTCAACTGTCTTGGCCTTGCCCTAGTTGTTTTGACCTTGCTCCAGTTGTCTTGGCCTTGCTTCAGCTGTCTTGGGCTCTGTCCCCTTGACTTGGGCTTGCTCCCGTTGGCTTCGCCTTGCTCCAGTTTTCTTGGCGTTGCTCCAATAGTCTTGGGCTTGCTTCAACTGTCTTGGCCTTGCCCTAGTTGTTTTGACCTTGCTCCAGTTGTCTTGGCCTTGCTTCAGCTGTCTTGGGCTCTGTCCCCTTGACTTGGGCTTGCTCCCGTTGGCTTCGCCTTGCTCCAGTTTTCTTGGCGTTGCTCCAATAGTCTTGGGCTTGCTTCAACTGTCTTGGCCTTGCCCTAGTTGTTTTGACCTTGCTCCAGTTGTCTTGGCCTTGCTTCAGCTGTCTTGGGCTCTGTCCCCTTGACTTGGGCTTGCTCCCGTTGGCTTCGCCTTGCTCCAGTTTTCTTGGCGTTGCTCCAATAGTCTTGGGCTTGCTTCAACTGTCTTGGCCTTGCCCTAGTTGTTTTGACCTTGCTCCAGTTGTCTTGGCCTTGCTTCAGCTGTCTTGGGCTCTGTCCCCTTGACTTGGGCTTGCTCCCGTTGGCTTCGCCTTGCTCCAGTTTTCTTGGCGTTGCTCCAATAGTCTTGGGCTTGCTTCAACTGTCTTGGCCTTGCCCTAGTTGTTTTGACCTTGCTCCAGTTGTCTTGGCCTTGCTTCAGCTGTCTTGGGCTCTGTCCCCTTGACTTGGGCTTGCTCCCGTTGGCTTCGCCTTGCTCCAGTTTTCTTGGCGTTGCTCCAATAGTCTTGGGCTTGCTTCAACTGTCTTGGCCTTGCCCTAGTTGTTTTGACCTTGCTCCAGTTGTCTTGGCCTTGCTTCAGCTGTCTTGGGCTCTGTCCCCTTGACTTGGGCTTGCTCCCGTTGGCTTCGCCTTGCTCCAGTTTTCTTGGCGTTGCTCCAATAGTCTTGGGCTTGCTTCAACTGTCTTGGCCTTGCCCTAGTTGTTTTGACCTTGCTCCAGTTGTCTTGGCCTTGCTTCAGCTGTCTTGGGCTCTGTCCCCTTGACTTGGGCTTGCTCCCGTTGGCTTCGCCTTGCTCCAGTTTTCTTGGCGTTGCTCCAATAGTCTTGGGCTTGCTTCAACTGTCTTGGCCTTGCCCTAGTTGTTTTGACCTTGCTCCAGTTGTCTTGGCCTTGCTTCAGCTGTCTTGGGCTCTGTCCCCTTGACTTGGGCTTGCTCCCGTTGGCTTCGCCTTGCTCCAGTTTTCTTGGCGTTGCTCCAATAGTCTTGGGCTTGCTTCAACTGTCTTGGCCTTGCCCTAGTTGTTTTGACCTTGCTCCAGTTGTCTTGGCCTTGCTTCAGCTGTCTTGGGCTCTGTCCCCTTGACTTGGGCTTGCTCCCGTTGGCTTCGCCTTGCTCCAGTTTTCTTGGCGTTGCTCCAATAGTCTTGGGCTTGCTTCAACTGTCTTGGCCTTGCCCTAGTTGTTTTGACCTTGCTCCAGTTGTCTTGGCCTTGCTTCAGCTGTCTTGGGCTCTGTCCCCTTGACTTGGGCTTGCTCCCGTTGGCTTCGCCTTGCTCCAGTTTTCTTGGCGTTGCTCCAATAGTCTTGGGCTTGCTTCAACTGTCTTGGCCTTGCCCTAGTTGTTTTGACCTTGCTCCAGTTGTCTTGGCCTTGCTTCAGCTGTCTTGGCCTTGCACCAGTTGTCTTGGACTTGCTCCAGTTGTCTTGGCCTTGCTCCAGTTTTCTTGGACTTCTCCAGTTGTCTAGGGCTTGCTCCAGTTGTCTTGGGCTTGCTCCAGTTTTCTTAGCCTTGCTCCAGCTGTCTTGGCCTTGCCCCAGTTGTTATGGGATTGCTCCAGGTGTCTTGGGTTTACTCCAATTGTCTTGGCCTTGCTCCATTTTTCGTGGCCTTGCACCAGTTTTCTTGTGCTTGCTCCACTTGTCCTGGGCTTGCTCCAGTTGTCTTGGCCTTGCTCCAGTTGTCTTGGGATTGCTCGAGTTTTCTTGGGCTTTTCCCAGTTGTATTGGACTCTCTCAAGTTGTCTTGGGCCTGATCCAGTTGTCTTGGCCTTGCTCCAGTTGTCTTGGCCTTGCTCCAGATGTCTTGGCCTTGCTCCAGTTGTCTTGGCCTTGCTCCAGTTGTCTTGGCCTTGCTCTAGTTATCTTGGCCTTGCTCTATTTGGTTTGGCCTTGCTCCAGGTGTCTTGGGCTTGCTCCAGTTTTCTTGGTCTTGCTCCAGTTTTCTTGAGCTTGCTCCAGTTGTCTTGGCCTTGCTCCAGTTGTCTTGGCCTTCCTCCAGTTGTCTTCTGTGTGCTCCAGTTGTCTTGGGCTTGCTCCAGTTGTCTTTGGCTTGCCGGAATAGTTTTGGGCTTGCTCTGGGTGCCTTGGGTTTCCTCAGTTTGTCTTGGCCTTGCTCCACTTGTCTTGGGCTTGCTACAGCTGTCTTGGCCTTGCTGTACTTGTCTTTGCCTTGCTCCAGTTGTCTTGTCCTTGCTTCAGTTGTCTTGACCTTGCTCTAGTTGTCTTGGCCTTGATCAAGTTGCCGTAGGCCTGCTCCAGTTGTCTTGGTCTTACTCTAGTTTTATTGTCCTTGCTCCAGTTGTCTTGGCCCTGCTCCAGCTGTTTCTGCCCTGGTCCAGTTGTCTTGGGCTTTCTCCAGTTGTCTTGGGCTTACCCCAGTTTTAATGGCCTTGCTCCAGTTGCCTTGGCCTTGCTCTAGCTGTCTTGGGCTTGCGCCAGTTTTCTTGGAATTTCTCCAGTTGTCTTGGACTTGCTTCAGTTGTCTTGGTCTTGCTGCAATTGTCTTGGGCTTGCTCCAGTTGTCTTGGCCTTGCTCCAGTTTATTTTGGCTTGCTCCAGGTATCTTGGGCTTACTCATGTTGTCTTGGCCTTGCTCCAGTTTTCTTGGGCTTGCTCCAGTTGTCTTTGGCTTGCTCCAGTTTTCTTCTTATTGCTTCATATTGCTTGTCCTTGTTCCAGTTGTCTTAGGCTTTCTACAGTTTGTTTGGGATTGCCCCAGTTGTCTTGAGCTTGCTCTTGTTGTCTTAGGCTTGCTCCAGATTTCCTTCACTTTCTCCAGTTTTCTTAAGCTTGCTCCAGTTGTTTTGAGCTTGTCCCAGTTGTCGTGGGCTTGCACCAGTTTTCTTTGGCTTGCCTCAGTTGTCTTGGCCTTGCTCCAGTTGTATTGGACTTTCTCCAGCTGTCTTGGCCTTGCTCCAGTTGTCTTGGCCTTGCTCCAGTTGTCTTGGCCTTGCTCCAGTTATCTTGGCCTTGCTCCAGTTCTCTTGTGCCTGCTCTAGTTGTCTTGGGCATGTTTCAGTTGTATTGGCGTTGCTCCAGTTATCTTGGCCTTGCTACAGTTGTCTTTCACTTTCTCCTGTTGTCTTGGGCTTGCTCCAGTTTTCTTTGGCTTGCTCCAGTTTTCTTGTTCTTGCTCCAGTTGTCCTGGGCTTGCTCTTGTTTTCCTGGGCTTGTTCCTGTTGTGTTTGGCTTGATCCAGTTCTCGTAGGCTTGCTCCAGTTGTCTTGGGATTGCCCCAGTTGTCTTGGGCTTGCTCCAGTTGTCTTGGGCTTGCTCCTGTTGTCTTTGACTTGCTCCAGTTGTCTTTTGCTTGCTCCAGCTGTCTTGGCATTGCTCCAGTTGTCTCGGCCTTGCTCCCGTTGTCTTGGCCTTGCTCTAGTTGTGTCTCGAGGTAGATCGAGTTGTATTGGGCCTGCTCAAGTTGTCTTGGGATAGCTCCAGTTGTCTTGGCTTTGATGCAGTTGTCTTGGCCTTGGTCCTATTCTCTTTGGCGTGCTACAGTTGTCTTTGGCTTGCTTCAGTTGTCTTGGCCTTGCTCTAGCTGTCTTGGACTTGCTCCAGTTATCTTGGGCTTGCTCCAGTTGTCTTGGCCTTGCTCCAGTTGTCTTGGGCTTCCGCCAGTTGTCTTGGGCTTGCCCCAGGTCTCTTGGTCTTGCTCCAGTTGTCTTGGGCTTGCTCCACTTGTCTTGGCCTTGCTCCAGTAGTCGTGGCCTTGCTACATCTGTTTTTGCCTTGCCCTAGTTGTCTTGGGCTTGCTCCAGTTGTCTTTGGCTTGCGTCAGTAATATTGGGTTTGCTCCAGTTGGCTTGGCCTTGCTCCAGCTGTCTTGGCCTTATCCCAGTCGTCTTGTGCTTGGTCCGCTTGTCTTGGCCTTGCTCCAGTTCTCTTGGCCTTGCTCCAGTTGTATCAGGCTTGCACCAGTTGTCTTGGGCTTTGTCCAATTGTCTTGGCTTTGCTCCAGGTGTCTTGGGCTTGCTATAGTTGTCTTGTTCTTGCTCCAGTTGTCTTGGGCTTGCTCCAGGTGTCTTGGGCTTGCTCCAGTTGTCTTGGTCTTGCTCCAGTTGTCTTGGCCTTGCTCGAGGTGTTTTTCGCTTGCTCAAAGTGTCTTGGGCTCGCTCTAGCTGTCTTGGCCTTGCTCAAGGTGTCTTGGGCTTGCACCTGTCTTCTTCGGCTTGCTCCAGTTTCATTGGGCTTGCTCCAGGTTTCAGGGCATTTTTCTAGTTGTCTTAGGCCTACTCGAGTTGTCTTGGGCTTGCCCCAGGTGTCTTGGGCTTGCTCCAGTTGTCTTTAGCTTGCTCCAGTTGTCTTGTCCTGCTCCATTAGTTGTTGGCTTGCTCCATCTGTCTTGGCCTTGCCCTAGTTGTCTTGGGCTTGCTCCAGTAATCTTGGTCTTCCGTCAGTTGTCTGGGGCTTGCTCCAATTGTCTTGGCCTTGCTCCAGCTGTCTTGGCCTTGCTTTAGTGGTCTTGGGCTTGGCTAAGTTGTCTTGGGCTTGCTCCAGTTGTTTTGGGCTTGCTTCAGTTGTCTTGGCCTTGCTCTAGTTTTATCAGGCTTGCTCCAGTTGTCTAGGGCTTGCTCCAGTCGTCTTAGCTTTACTCCAGATATATTTGTCTTGCTCCATTTGTCTTTGGCTTGTTCAATCTGTCTTGGACTTGCTCTAGCTTTCTTGGACTTGCTCAAGTTGTCTGCGACTTGTTCCAGTTGTCTTGGGCTTGCTCCACTTGTCTTGGCCTTCCTCCGGTTGTCTTTGGAATGCTCCAGTTTTCCTGGGCTTGCCCCAGTTGTACTCGGCTTGTTCTAATTGTCTTAGTCTTGCTTGAGTTCTCTTGGCCCCGCTCCAGTTGTCTTCAGCTTGCTCCTGCTGTCTTGGTTTTGCTCCAGTTCTCTTGGCCATGCTCTTGTTGTCTTGGCCTTTCACCAGTTGTCTTGGCCTTGCTCCACTTGTCTTGGGCCTAATCTAGTTATCTTGGGCTTATTCAAGTTGTCTTGGCCTTGCTCCACTTGACTTGCGCTTGTTCCAGTTGCCTTTGACTTGCTCCAGTTGTCTTGGCCTTGCTCCATTTGTCATGGACTTGCACAAGTTGTCTTGAGCCTGCTCCAGCTGTCTTGGGCTTGCTCCAGTTTTATTGTCATTGCTCAAGTTTCTTGGCCTTGCTACAGGTGTGTTGGGCTTGCACCAGCTGTCTTGGGCTTGCTTGAGTTGTTTTGGCCTTGCTCCAGTTATTTTGGCCTTCCTCTAGTTTTCTTGGCCTTGCTGTAGATGTCTTGGGTTTGCTCCTGTTGTCTTGGGCTTGCTCCAATTTTCTTGGGCTTGCTTCAGTTGTCGTGGGCTTGCTCAAGTTGTATTGCCCTTTCTCCAGTTGTCTTGGGCTTATTCTAGTTCTCTTGTGCTTGCTCCAGTTTTCTTGGCCTTGCTCCAGCTGTCTTGGACTTGCTTCAGCTGTCTTGAACTTTCTTTTGTTGTTTTGATCTTGCTCCGGTTGTCTTGGCCTTGCTCCAGTTTTCTTGGCCTTGCGCCAGTTGTCTTGGGCTTACTCCACTTGTCTTGGGCTTGCTCCAGTTGTTTTGTGTTTTCTACAGTTGTCTTGGGCTTGCTCCGGTTGTCTTGGGCTTGCTCCAGTTGTCTTGGCCTTGCTCTTGTTGTATCAAGCTTGCTCCCGTTGTCTTAAGCTTGCCACAGTTGTCTTGGGCTTGCTCTAGTCATCTTGGGCTTTGTCGATTTGTCCTGGCCTTGCTCCAGTTGTCTTGCGATTGCTAGAACTGTCTTGGCCTTGCTCCAGTTGTCTTGGGATTGCACCAGTTGTCTTGGCCTTGCTCTAGTTCTCTTGGCCTTGCTCCAGTTGTCTTGGGACTGCTCTAGTTGTCTTGGACTTGCTCCAGTT
>SZWC01000526.1:56758-87654 GCA_023375785.1 Penium margaritaceum
TTTGATGCCTCAGCTGATGGCACCGCAGACACAGGGGCATCCAGCACCGCCCCTTGGGATGAAGTTCTTATCCACACCTTACACTACCTCACTGCCAGCTCCTTCTTCCTGGTACATGCACCAGCCACACACGCACCCAGGCTCTCACATGCCCGCGGGGCAACATTCGATGCAGATCCACCATGCGGGATACTCCACGGCCCAGCCTGCCAATCACCCTCCGACTGGTGTGACTACGTTGATGACTAACCGCATTAATTTAAAATGAAAGACATAAAAATATACAACTATTTAAACTGCCAAATATTTGAAGTGACTATTATGGAAAAAGAAAAATATGTATTATTAAAAATGTATAAAATCAAAAATAGTTATAATTACAAATATATGAAATCGCAAATATGGAAAATGAAAAATATTTAAACTGACAAATATGTAAGAATACAAATATACAGAATGGCAGATATGTAAAATGACATATATGTATAATTACAAAGATGAACAATTTCTAAAGTGAAAATTTTGTAAAATAAAAAATATATCAAATTAAAAATATATACAAATATATACATAAAATGATAAATATACTAAATGAATAATAAAACAATGAAAGATATATAACATGACAGAGGTATAAAATGACAAATATATGAAATGAAAAATTTATGAAATGACAAGTATGTAAAATGACAAATGCAAAAAGTAAAAAATATGTAAAGTTAAAACTGTACCAAATGACAAATATGTAAGATGATACATATGAAAATTGAGAATATGTCAGCTGAAAAATTTATAAAATAAGAAATATGTAGGGACATATTGGAAATGACAAATTATAGAAGATGACAAGTATATAAAATGATAATAATGTAAATGACAAATATGTAAAATGAAAATGTATAACAATGCCAAGACAACTGGAGCAAGCTCAAGACAACCGGAGCAAGCCCACGACAACTGGAGCAAGCCCAAGACAACTGGAGCAAGCCGAAGAAAACTAGAGCAAGGCCAGGAGAAGTGGAGCAAGCCAAAGACACCTGGAGCAATCCCAAAACAACTGGAGCAAGGCCAAGACAACTGGAGCAAGGCCAAGAAAACTGGAGCAAGCGAAAGAGAACTAGAGCAAGCCCAAGACAACTGGAGAAAACGCTAGACAACTGGAGAAATTCCAGGACATCTGGAGCAAGGCGAAGACAACTGGAGCAAGCCAAAAGTACCTGGAGCAAACCAATGTTAATTGGAGCAAGGCAAAGATACCTGGATCGAGCCCAAAACAACTGGATCAACACTAAGACAACTAGAGCAAGCCAAATACAACTAGAGCAAGCCAAAGACAAGTGGACCAAGCCAAAGACAAGTGGAGCAAGCCCAAGACAACTGGAGCAAGGCCAAGACAACTGGAGCAAGGAGAAGACAACTGGAGCAAGCCAAAGATGACTGAAGCAAGCCCAAGAGAACTGGAGGAGATTCAAGCCAAATGAAGCAAGGCCAAGACAACTGGAGCACGCCCAAGACAGTTGGAGCACGCCTAAGACAACTGGAGCAAGGCCAATATAGTTGCAACAAGCCCAAGACAACAGGATCAAGTCCAGGAAAATTGGAGCAAGCCCAAGACAGCTGGAGCAAGCCCAAGACATCTGGAGCAAGGTCAAGACAACTGGAGCAACGCCAATACAACTGGAGCAAGGGCAAGACAACCAGGGCAAGGCAAGAACAGATGGAGCAAGCCCTAGACTACTGGAGCAAGGCCAAGACATCTGGAGCAAGGCCAAGACAACTGGAGCAAGACCAAGACAACTTAGGCAAGCCCAAGACAACTGGAGCAAGCCAAAGACAACTGGAGCAAGGAGAAGAAACCTGGAGCACGCCCAAGACAACTCGAGCAAGCCCAAGACAACTGGAGCAAGCTTGCGAAAACTGGAGCAAGGCCAAGACAACTGGATCAAGCCCAAGACAACTGGAGCAAGGCGAAGACAACTGGAGCAAGGGCAAGACAACCAGAGCAAGGCAAGAACAGATGGAGCAAGCCCTAGACAACTGGAGCAAGGAGAAGAAACCTGGAGCACGCCCAAGACAACTCGAGCAAGCCCAAGACAACTGGAGCAAGCTTGCGAAAACTGGAGCAAGGCCAAGACAACTGGATCAAGCCCAAGACAACTGGAGCAGGCAGCAGTCAACTAGAGCAAGCCCAAGACAACTGGAACATGTCAAAGACAACTGGAGCAGGGCCAAGACAACTAGAGCAAGGCTTAGCCAACTGGAGCAAGCCCAAGACAAATGAAGCAGTCCCAAGAAAACTGAAGAAAGGCCAAGACAACTTGAGCAAGGCCAAGGCAACTGAAGTAAGGCCAAGACAACTGGAGCAAAGCCAGGACAGCTTTACAAAACAAGGAAGCCCAAGACAACCAGAGCAAGAACAAGACAACTGGGGCAAGCTAAAGACAACTGGAGCAGGGCCAATACAACTGGAGCACCCCCAAGACGATTGGAGCAAGGCCAAGACAACTGGCAGAAGCCCAATACAACTGGAGCAAGCTAAAGACAAGTGGAGCAAGCCCAACACAACTCGATCAAGACCAAGAAAACTGGAGCAAGACCAAGATAATTGGAGCAAGCCCAAAACAACTGAAGCTATCCCAGGACAATTGGATCAAGTGCAAGACAACTGGAGCAAGGCCAAGACACCTGGAGCAAGCCGAAGATACCTGGAGCAAGCCCAACATAACTGGAGCAAGGCCAATACAACAGGAGCAAGCCCAACACAACTGAAGCAAGTGCAAGAAAATTGGACCAAGCCCAAGACACCTGGAGCAAGCCCAAGAAATCTAAAGCAAGGCCAAGACAACTGGAGAAAGGCCAAAACAACTGGAGCAAGGCCAAGAAAACTGAAGCAAGGACAAGACATCTGGAGCAAGCCCAAGAGAACTGGGGCAAGCCAAAGAAAACTGGAGCAAGCCTAAGACAACTGGAACAAGGCAAAAAAAAAATGGAACAAGCCCAAGACGACTGGAGCAAGCCCAAGACAACTGGAGCAAGGCCAAGAAAAATGGAGCAAGGCCAAAACAAGTGGAGCAAGCCCAAGACACCTGGAGAAAACCCAAAACACATGAAGCAAGGCCAAGACAACTGGAGCAAGACCAAGACAACTGGAGAAATCCCAAGACAACTGGGGCAAGCCCAAGACAACTGGTGCAAGTCCAAGACAACTGGAGCAAGGCCAAGATAGCTGGAGCAAGCTTAAGATAACTAAAGGAACCCAGGTCTACTTGAGCAAGGAGAAGAAAATTTGAGCAAGGCAAAGAAAACTGGAGCAATCCCAAGACAACTGGATTTAGCCCAAGACAACTAGAGCAGGCCAAAGACAACTGGAGCAAGGCCAAGACATCTGGAGCAAGCTCAAGATAATTGGAGCAAGGCCAACACAACTGGAGCAAGACCAAGAAAAATGGAGCAGGGCAAAGACAACTCGAGCAAGCCGAAGACAACTAGATCAAGCCCAAGACAATTGGAAAGCCCAAGACAATTTGTGCAAGCCAAATACAACTGGAGGAAGGCAAAGACACCTGGAGCAAGCCCAAGACAACTGGAGCAAGACCTAGACAACTGGAGCAAGTCGAAGACAGCTGGAGCAAGTGTAAGACAATGGGAGCAAGCCAAAGATGACTGGAGCAAAACCAAGACAATTGCCGCAAGTCCTAGACAACTTGAGAAGGCCTGATGAAACTGGAGCAAGGCCAAGAGAACTGGAGCAAGCCCAAGACAACTGGTGCAAGCCCAAGACAAATTCAGCAAGCCCAAGACAACTAGAACAAGCCCAAGACAACTGTAGCAAGGCCACGACATCTGGAGCAAGGCCAAGACAACTGGAGCAAGCCCAAGACAACCGACGGAAGCCCACGACAACTGGAGCAAGTCCAAGACAACTTGGGCAATGCCAAGACAGATGGGGAAAGCCCAAGACTACTAGAACAAGGCCAAGACATTTGGAGCAAGACAAAGACAACTGGAGCAAGCCCAAGAAAACTAGGGAAAGCCCAAGACAACTCGAGTGAGCCTAAGACAACTGGAACAAGTCCAAGAAACCTGGAGCAAGACCAAGACAACTGGAGCAAGCCCAAAAAAACTGGGGCAAGCCCAAGAAAACTCGAGCAAGTCCAAGACAACTGGAGCAAGCCCAAGACACTTGGAGCAAGCCAAAGACACCTGGAGCAAGGCCAAGACAACTGGAGCAAGACCAAGACAACTGGAGAAAGCCCAAGAGAACTTGAGCAAGCCCAAGACAACTTAAGCAACTAAAAGACAACCAGAGCAAGGCCAAGACAATTGGAGCAAGCCCACGACAACTGGAGGAAGCCCATCACATTTGGAGCAAGGCCAAGAAACGTGGAGCAAACCCAAGACAAGTGAAGCAAGCCAAAGACACCTGGTGCAGGCCAAAGACAACTGGAGCAGGGCCAAGACCACTGGAGCAAGGCGAAGACAACTCGAGCAAGCCCAAGAAAACTGGAGCAGGCCCAAGACAACTGGAGCAAGGCCAAGACAACTGGAGCAAGTATTGGGCTTTCTCTAGTTGTCTTGGGTTTCCTCGATTTGTCTTGGCACTGCTCCAGTTGTATTAGGCTTGCTACATCTCTCTTTGCCTTTCTCCAGTTGTCTTGGCCTTGTTCCAGTTGTCTAAGCCTTGCTCTAGTTGTCTTGGCCTTGCTCCAGTTTTCTTGGGCTTGCTCCAGTTGTCTTGGGCTTTCTCCAGCTGTCTTGGCCTTGGTCCAGTTTTCTTGGGCTTGCTCCAGTTGTCTTGGGCTTTCTCCAGCTGTCTTGGCCTTGGTCCAGTTTTCTTGGGCTTGCTCCAGTTGTCTTAGGCTTGCTCTAGTTGTCTTGGGCTTGCTCCAGGTTCATTGGCCTTGTTCCAGTTGTATAAGACTTGCTCCAGTTGTCTTGGGCTTGCCCCAATTGTCTTGGTCTTGCTCAAGTAGTCTTGGGTTTGCTCTAGTTATCTTGGACTTGCTCCAGTTATCTTGTCCTTGCTCCTACTGTCTTGGCCTTGCTACAGGTGTTTTGGGCTTGCTCTTGGTGTCTTCGGCTTGCTCCAATTGTCTTGGCCTTGCTCCAGGTTTCTTGGGCTTGCTCCAGTTGTCTTGGGTTTGCCCCAGTTTTCTTGGGCTTGCTTGAATTGTCTTAGGCTTGCTCGAATTGTCTTGGCCCTGCTCCAGTTCTCCTGGGCTTGCTCCAGATGTCTTGGCTTTGCTCTACGTTTTCTGGCCTTGCTCTTGTTGTCATGGCCTTGCTGCAGTTGTCTTGGCCTTGCTCTAGTTGTCTGAGGCCTGCTCTAGTTGTCTTGGACTAACCCCAGTTGTCGTGGTCTTGCTCCTGTAATCTTGGACTTGCACCAGTTGTCTTCGGCTTTGGCCAGTTGTCTTGGGCTTGCTCCACTTGTCTTGTCCTTGCTTCAGTTTTCTTGGCCTTGCTACAGGTGTTTTGGGCTTGCTCCAGGTGTCTTGGGCTTGCTCCAGTTGTCTTGGCATAGGTCCAGTTTTCTTCTTCTTACTCCTGTTGTTTTGGGTTTGCTCAAGTTGTCTTTGGCTTCCTCCAATTTTCTTGGCCTCGGTCCAGTTTTCTTAGGCTTGCTCCAGTTTTCTTGGGCTTGCCCCAGTTGTCTTGTCCTTGCTCCAGTTGTCCTGCACTTCCTCCATCTGTCTTGGCCTTGCTCCAATTTTCTTGGCCATTCTCCAAATGTCTTTGCCTTGCTCCAGTTGTCTGGGCCTTGCTCCAAATATCTTGGCCTCGCTCCAGATGTCTTTGGCTTGCTCCAGTTTTAATGGGCTTTCTCCAATTGTGTTGGGCTTGCTTCAGTTGTCTTGGGCTTGCTCCTGATGGCCTTGCTCCCATCTTCTTGGGCTTGCACCAGTTGTCTTGGGCTTGCTTCTGTTTTCTGCGCCTTGCTCCAGTTTTATTGGACTTGCTCCAGTTTTCCTGGGCTTGCTTCAGTTGTTTTGGGCTTGCTCCAGTTGTCTTGGCCTGGCTCCAGTTGTTTTGGCCTTGCTCCAGTTGTCTTGGTCTTGCTCCACTTGTCTTGGGCTTACTCCAGTTGTATTGGGCTTGCTAGAGCTATCTTGGGCTTGCTCTGGTTGTCTGGGGCTTGCTCCAGTTGTCTTGGCCTTGTTCCAGTTTTATCACGCTTGCTCCAGTTTTCTTTCTGCTTGCCCCAGTTTTCTTGGGCTAGCTCTGGTTGTCTTGGGCTTCCTCTATTTGTCTTGGCCTTTCTCCAGTTGTCTTGGGCTTGCTACAACTGTTTTNTTGGTCTTGCTCCACTTGTCTTGGGCTTACTCCAGTTGTATT
Organism: Penium margaritaceum; assembly: GCA_023375785.1. NCBI lineage: Eukaryota > Viridiplantae > Streptophyta > Zygnematophyceae > Desmidiales > Peniaceae > Penium > Penium margaritaceum. The sequence goes on from SZWC01000526.1 coordinate 63,095, forward strand.
GGGCTTGCTAGAGCTGTCTTGGGCTTGCTCCGGTTGTCTGGGGCTTGCTCGAGTTGTCTTGGCCTTGTTCCAGTTTTATCAGGCTTGCTCCAGTTTTCTTTGGCTTGCCCCAGTTTTCTTGGGCTAGCTCTGGTTGTCTTGGGCTTCCTCTATTTGTCTTGGCCTTTCTCCAGTTGTCTTTGGCTTGCTACAACTGTTTTGGGCCTGCTCCAGTTGTCTTGGGCTTTCTCTAGTTTGCTTGTCCTTGCTCTAGTTGTCTTGGCCCTGCTCCAGTTTTCTTCAAAATGCTCCAGTTGTGTTGGGCTTACTTCAGTTGTCTTAGCCTTGCACCAGCTGTCTTGGCCTTGCTCCAGTTGTTTTCGGCTAACTCCAGGTGTCTTGGGCTTGCTCCAGTTGTCTTTGCCTTGCCCCAGTTTTCTTTGGCTTGCTCAAGGTGTCTTACGCTTGCTCCATTTTGTCTTGAAATTCCCCCAGTTTCTGTGGGCTTGCTACAGTTGTCTTGGTCGTGCTCCTATTGTCTTGGCCTTGCTCCAGTAGTCTTGGACTTTGTCCATCTGTCTTGGCCTTGCCCTAGTTGTATTGGCCTTGAACCAGTTGTATTGGGATTGCTCCAGTTGTCTTGGGCTTGCTCCAGCTGTCTTGCCCTTGCTCTAGTTGTCTTGGACCTCCTCCAGTTGTCTTGGTCTTGTTTCAGTTGTCTAGAGCTTGCTCCAGTTGTCTTGGCCTTGCTCTAGTTCTCTTGGCGTTCCTTCAGTCCACATGGGCTTGGTCCACTTATCTTGGGCTTGCTCCAGTTGTCTTGGGCTTGCTCTAGTTGTCTTGGGTTTGCTCCAGCTGTATTCGGCTTGCTCCAGTTGTCTTGGCCTTACTCCATTTGTATCAGGCTTGGTCCTGTTGTCTTGGGCTTTCTCCAGGTGTCTTGTCCTTGCTCCAATTATCTTTGGCTTGCTCCAGTTGTCTTTGGCTTACTCCACTTTTCTTCGCCTTGCTCCAGCTATCTTGGACTTGGTCCAGTCTTCTAGGGATTGCTCCAGTTTTCTTGGGCTTGCTCTAGTTGTCTTGGGCTTGCTCCAGTTTTCTTGGCCTTGCTCCCGTTGTCGTGGCTTTGCTCCAGTTGTTATGGGATTGCTCCAGGTGTCTTGGGCTTGCTCCAGTTTTCTTCGCCTTGCTCCAGTTTTCTAAGGCTTGCTCCAGTCTTCTCAGGCTTGCTCCAGTTGTCTTGGGCTTTCCCTAGTTGTCTTGGCCTTGTTATATATTCATCATTTACATATTTGTCATTTCACATATTTATCATTTTACATATTTGTCATTTTATATACTTTGTCATTTTGTATATTTGGCAGTTTACATATTTGTCACTTTACATATTTCTTATTTTCTTTATTTATCATTTCACATATTTTTAATTGAAATAGTTATCCTTTTATATGGTTGTCATTTGGTATATTTTTCATTTTACATATTTCACATTACACATTTGTCATTTTACATACTTGGAATTGTATATATTTGTCATTTTATATATTTTTCATATTTTATATCTGTCATGTAATACATCTGTTATTTTGTATTTTTGTAATTTTATACATTTTCATTTTATAAATTTCTGTTTTTATTTATTTTACATTTCATATGTTTGTCATTTTACATATTTGTCATTTTATAAACTGGTCTTGCACCATAATTGACATTTTACATATTTTTCATTTTATACAAAGTTTTGTACAAATGTGTACGGCGTTGTATGGTGTTGTGCGGAGTTGTATGAAGTCGGAGATTGTTGTACAAAGTTGCACAGATTTGTGCAGAGTTGTATGGAGTTGTACAGAGCTGTACCGATTCGTAGCGAGTTGTATGGAGGTGTACAAGTTGTAGAGAGCTGTACAGAATTGTACTGAGTTGTATGGAGTTGTACAAAGTTTTACGGAGCTGTGTGGAGCTGTACAGTGATGCACCGAGTTGTCCGGAGTTTTACGGAGTTGTACAGAGTTATACAAAGTTGTAGCAAGTTGAACAGAGTTGTATACAGTTGTATAGAGTTATACACAAATGTAAAGAGTAGTACGGAGTTGTACGGATTTGAGCTGATGTGTACGGAGTTGTACGGAGTTGTACGGAGCTGTAAGGAGTTATGCTGAGTCGTACGGAGTTGTAAAGAGTTGTACGGAGGTGGACAGAGTTGTACGGAGGTTTAAAGAGTTGTGCTGGGTCATACGGAATGGTACAGAGTTGCACAGAGTGGTACGGAGTTGTCTGGTGTTTTTACGATGTCTTCAGAGTTGTACTGAGTTGTACGTAGTTGTACTGAGTTGTACAAAGTTTTACAAAGGTTTATGGTGTTTTGAAGAGTTGAAGGGAGCTGTACTGAGCTATGCGGACTTGTACGGAGTTTTTCGGAGCTATATAGAGTTGTTTGAAAGGGTACGGATTTGTACACAGTAGTATGGAGTTGTAGAAAGTTGTATCGAGTTGTAGCAAGTTGTACAAAGTTTTATGGGGCTATATGGAGTTGTACGGAGTTTTATGGAGTTGGACGGAGTTGTACAAAGTTGTACAGGGGTTTGAGAATTGTAAAGAGTTGTACAGAGTTGTACAGAGTGAAACGCATTTGTATGGAGTTGCATGGATTGAGTTGTATGGAGTTGTACATAGTTGTACGGAGTTGTATGAAGATGTACGGAGTCGTACAGAATTGTACAAGGTTAAAGAGAGTTGTACGGAGTTGTACGGAGTTGCACGGAGTTGCATCAATTTGTACATAGTTGTTTGTATGGAGTTGCACGGGGTTATAGAAATTGTTAGGGAGTTGTATTGGCCTTTCAACAGTTTTCTTGGCCTTGCTCCAGTTTTCTTGGCCTTGCCCCAGTTTACTTGGGCTTGCTCCAGCTGTCTTGGGCTTTCTCCAGTTATTTTGGCCTTGATCCAGTTGTCTTGGACTTGATCCAGTTGTTTTGGGCTTGCTCCAGTTGTCTTGGGCTTGCTCCATTTGGCTTGGCCTTGCTCCAGTTGTCTTGGCCCTGGTATAGGCTTTTTGGGCTTGCTTCAGGTGTCTTGATCTTGCTCCAGTTTTCTTGCCCTTGCTCTTGTTTTCTTGGGCTTGCTTCAGTTGTCTTGTGCTTGCTCCAGTTGTCTTCAGCTTGCTCCAGTTTGTTTGGCCTTGGTCAAGTTGTCTTAGGCTTGCTCTACTTGTCTTGGGTTTGCCCCAGTTGTCTTGGGCTTGCTCCAATTGTTTTGGGCTTGCTCCAGTTGTCTTTTCCTTGCTCCAGTTGCCTTGGGCTTGCTCGATCTTTCTTTGCCTTGCTGATGGAATCTGGGGCAGCCCTCAAGGAGGTGATCAGGCTCACTAAGAGCCGCCTAGGCAGGACCAACTGTTCGTGAGAGGGGTTTGCAGGTTGCACAGACAGAAATTACGGAAGCAAATGTAGGTTTGCAGAGAACGCGAATGTCTGAATCAACTCTTGAGTGAGAAATTGCATTGTCACAGCTTTCTAACAAGCCCTTATATGCCTCATTTGGCTGAGGGAGCACTGAGATCCGCTCTGTCAAAGCTCACCCTCTAGCACACTCCTAGCCTAGCGGGATGAGCGGCAGTCACCTTGTCACACGAGAGAATTATGTCTCCCATGGCCTGCATGGCTAATAATCGTAGACTGGTCCTTCATTGAAGTCTCCTGGACGTCCTCCAGCCATCCTTTCTCCTTGAAGGCTGCTCTCAGCCGTCCTGGCCAATAATCCTGCTGCCTTTTGAGCTCAAAGTGCGCAGGTCGTCACTTGAACCCGACTCATGATCTCCAAACTATGGAAATCCATATCTCACTCAAACGGACTCCAAATTGAGTTCCGTAAAGTGTACTAGAACCTGTGAAACATCCCCTATGCAACTTTCATGCCAGATGATTTTTATCGAGCAACCTATTTTTTTCACTTTCTGGCACTCTCATATCCATCATTCTCCCACTTTGCGATAATAAAAATCACACAAGTCCGCACTGTCCCCTCAGCTGTTGAAAGCGGTGCGCTGCCAGCGGCTTGGTCAGGAAGTCTGCCAACATCATGCTTGAAAGGCAGAACTTGATCTGCACCACCTGCTTCCCCACGAGCTCGCGAATGAAGTGGTACCGCAGGTCGATGTGCTTGGTGCGGGCATGAAACTTGGCGTTCTTGGTCAGAGCAATGGCGCTCATGTTGTCACAGTAGATGGTGGTTGCTGTGGTCTGCTGCTGTCCAAGGCTAGCCAGCAGCTCACGCAGCCACACAGCTTCCTTTGCTGCTTCACTCACGGTGATGTACTCTGCTTCGGTGGAGGAGAGGGCGACGCACTCTTGCTTCTTGCTCCGCCAAGTGATTGCACCTCCCCCGAGCACAAACACAAACCCACTGGTTGACCTCCTTGTGTCCAGGTCACCTCCCCAATCTGCGTCACTGTAGCCGACGAGGTTGGGGCTGTTGTTGCCGTTGAAGGTGAGGCAAAGGCTGCTGCTGCTGTCGAGGTAGCGCAGCACGCGCTTGACCGCCTCCCAATGCGGCACGCCCGGATTCGCGCAAAACTTCCTTAACACTCCCACTGCTTGGCTGATGTCGAGGCGCGTGCCAACTGCTGCATACATGAGGCTTCCAACCGCTTCTTGGTACAGAACGGCTTCCATGCAGCTGCTCTCTTGCATGCCGCGAGAAGTCTGCCTCATGCTCAGCTTCGCTCCCACTTCCAGTGGTGTTGTTGCTTTGCGCGCTCCTGCCATGTTGAAGCACTTGACAATGTCGCTCATGTACGTGCTCTGCGACAACTTCAAAGTCTACTGCTCCCTGTCGCGCTTGACCTGAAGGCCAAGGTAGTAACTGAGCTCTCCCATGTCTTTCATGTCAAACCTGGCAGCAAGGGACTGCCTCACATCGTCCAAAAGAGACTTGGAGTCAGATGCAATGAGCAGATCATCAACATAGAGCAAGATGATGACCTGGCTTGCCTCTTGAGTGCGCCCATAGACTGCATGATCAGCTTCACTACGCACAAAGCCAAGGCCAGCCAGCTGCTCATCCATCTTGTGGTACCATGCTCGGGGTGCTTGCTTCAGGCCGTAGAGGGCCTTCACAAGCTTGCACACCAAGTCCGCCTTTCCCTCCACCACATACCCCTCCGGCTGCTCCATGTACACATCCTCCTTGAGGTCACCATTCAGAAATGCACAAGTCACATCCATTTGGTGCACCTCCCAGTCCATAGCAGCAGCAAGAGCGGGGATCGCTCGGATGGATGGGAACTTTGCGACAGGTGCAAATGTCTCATTGTAATCCACACCCTCAGTCTGCGCATACCCCTTTGCAACCAGCCGTGCTTTGTACCTGAGCACCTTACCATCCGCACCACGCTTGCACCTGAAGACCCACCGGCATCCGATCACCCGGCTGCTGCGTGGAGCCTCATCGAGAGTCCAGGTGCCGTTCTTCATGAGCGCACCATACTCCTCATCTGCTGCGGCACGCCAATATGCCACCTCAGGGCTGCGCATGGCTTCAGCGAATGTGGCTGGGTCATCAGTGACCGTGAGGAAGAGAAGCTCGAGGTCAGACGAATCCATTGGTGGTGGAACGGTGCACAGGTTCACTAGCTCCTCCAGTGGCCTCTGTTTGTTTGTGAGGCGCTCGGATCGCCTCAGCGGATCCCCACTGTCCTTTGCACCTTTGTTGAGGCGTGCAGACTGTCGTGGCAGCTGTTGTGTGTTGCTTTGCTGCTCTTCCTCATCAGATTCCGCTGCCGGCTCCTTCTCCTTCTCAGCTCCCTCCACCTCCTTGTCGTTGCCACTGTCACCGCCATCTTCTGCACCGCCCTCTTCTGCTACCGGTACTTCTCCCATTTCTGGTACAAGTGCGGGAGCAAGCGGAACTGCCAACATAGGGCTCCAAGTCCAGCCCTTCACTTCCTCTTGGAAGACCACGTCACGGCTGCGGATGATCTTGCGTGCGGTGAGGTTGTAGAGGCGGTATCCCATTGTGTTGTAGCGGAGGAAGGAAGCCTTCACAGACTTTGCGTCCAGCTTGTTACGGCTACCGGCAGGCACGTGCACAAATGCGCCACACCCGAAGACTTTCAGGTGTGTCACTGTTGGCTTGCATCCCGTCCACGCCTCCTCCGGTGTCATCAGCGGCACGGCGCGCGTAGGGCTCCGGTTTCTCAGGTACACGGCGGTATTGACCGCTTCCACCCAGAAGGTTGGCGGGAGCCCCGTGTCTTGGAGCATGCTGCGAACACGCTCCATGAGCGTGCGGTTTGCGCGTTCAGCCACGCTTTTCAGCTGCGGTGTTCCAGGTGGGGTGACCTCGTGCTTGATCCCGCGACGCTTGAGGAAGGTGCGAAAGTCGTTGGAGAGGTACTCTCCTCCACCATTGGTGCAAAGCACCTTCAACCGCCTGCCACTCTCATCCTACGCAGCAGCAATCCACACCTTGAAAGCATCAAAGCACTCATCCTTTCTAGCCAGGAACGACACCCACGTCTTCCTCAACTTGTCATCAATGAACGTGACAAAGTACAACTTGCCGGACAAGGACTGTGATGGCATGGGACCGCACAAATCAGAGTGAACGAGTGAGAGAAGCTCAGTCGCGCCCTTTCCTTCCCCCATGAAAGGAGAGCGGGCTTGCTTCCCTTCAATGCAGCTCTCACAAGCCGATGCACCAGGCTGCTTCACCCCCTTGAGCTCCAGGCCGCGGACCATCTGCTGCATGGAGATGATGGCGCCAAAGCCGAGGTGACCGAGCCGGCGGTGCCACAGGCCGATGTCGTGTTTTCCCTCTCTCGCCGCCAACGCTGAGTCGGCTTCCTTCTCCGACGCCACGTAGAGGCGGTAAAGACCGTCCTCCTTGTTTGCTTTTGCAAGCACACGGCCTGCACGGGCAGAGATGGTGTAGCCACCATTCTCAAAGCAAACCTGCATGCCTTCGGAGATGAGAGATGAGACAGAGAGGAGGTTAGCTGCCAGCCCCGGAACATGCAGTACCCCCTTCACACGACGTTCCACATGCTTACCCTCAACGGAAGCACAAAACACAATCTCACCCTCCCCAACCGCCATTTGCACATGGTTGTCCCCCATGTACACCCGACGAGGCTCGATGACGGTGTAGACGACGAACCACTCCCGGCAACACGTCATGTGCCGCGTGGCTCCGGAGTCGATGATCCAGAACAGGGCAGTGTTGTCGGAGACGTGCAGGACCCGGATGGTTGTCACGAATCCACTCTCCCAGTCTGCGGCGTTCGCGGAAGTGTCCGACTGTTTTCCCGCTCCCACTCCAGCCGCAAGGTCCGCCTTCTTCTTCCGGCATTCGCGCACCCAATGGCCCAGCTTCTTGTAGTAGTGGCAGTTCCCCTTCTTCTTTCCTCCTCCACCGTTGGTCCTGGTTGATGTAGCACCGCCGCCATGACCAAAATTGGTGAAGAGAGCGACGTCCAGTCCGCTTCCGCCCTCCTCTCCCTTGCGCCGCTCCTCCTCAAACAGCAAGCTCTCCTCCACATCATTTAGAGAGAGCTTGTCGCTGCGCTAGTCCAGGGCAACAATGAGAGGAGTGTAGCTGCTAGGAAGGCCAGAGAGGATGGTTAGTTTGAGCACACGCTCCTTGATAGGGTCCTCAATCGCAGCAAGCTGGTCAGAGAGAGACATCACCATGTTGATGTAGTCAATCATGGATCCGGACTCATCCATCTTCACAGTGTGAAAGCGACGATGCAGCTGCATATTCACGAGGATTGACTTGGAAGAATAAGTGGACTCAAGCTTTTTACAAACCTCCTTTGGCGTGAGGATGCCACGGACAAGGAGTTGCTGCCGTTCGGCGAGGTGGAGGTAGATGGTGGCGAGGGCGCAGTCACGCTTCTCGCGGTAGGTACGGGCCTCGACAGGGCAGAGGGAGCTTTCTGCTAGTTCCTACTTCTTCTCATCCACCTGGCTCCAGAGACCCTTCTCCATCAGCACCATCTTCATGTTGTTGCTCCAGTTGAAGAAGTTCTTGCCTTCGAACTTGGCGATGTTGACGCTGGCCACCACAGAATCGGATGTCGCCATGGTAGTGCAACGTTCAGCCCACAAGCGGCTCTCTCACACAACAGGGTGCAAGGAATGTCTCAAGGATGAGAAAAAGCCTTGTTCTAGCTCTGATAGCATTGATGGAAACTGGGGCAGCCCTCAGGGAGGTGATCAGGCTCACTAAGAGCCGCCTAGGCAGGACCAACTGTTTGTGAGAGGGGGTTGCAGGTTGCACAGACAGAAATTACGGAAGCAAATGTAGGTTTGCAGAGAACGCGAATTTCTGAATCGACTCTTGAGTGAGAAAGTACATCATCACAGCTTTCTAACAAGCCCTTATATGCCTCATTTGGCTAAGGGAGCACTGAGATCCACTCTGCCAAAGCTCACCCTCTAGCACACTCCTAGCCTAGCGGGATGAGCGGCAGTCACCTTGTCACACAAGAGAATTATGTCTCGCATGGCCTGCATGGCTAATAATTGTAGACTGGTCCTTCCTTGAAGTCTCTTGGACTTCCTCCAGCCTTCTTTTCTCCTTGAAGGCTGCTCTCAGCCGTCCTGGCCAATAATCCAGCTGCCTTTTGAGCTCAAAGTGCTCAGGTCGTCACTTGAACCCGACTCATGATCTCCAAACTTTGGAAATCCATATTTCACTCAAACGAACTCCGAATTGAGTTCCGTAAAGTGTACTAGAACCTGTGAAACATCCCCTATGCAACTGTCATGCCCGATTTGTTTTATATAGCAGCCTATTTTTTTCACTTTCTGGCACTCTCATATCCATCACTTGCTCCAATTGTCTTGGCTTTTCTCTAGTTGTCTTGGCCTTGTTCAGATGTCTTGGGCTTGCTCCAGTTGTCCTGTGCTTGCTCCAGTTTTCTTGGCCTTGCTCCAGTTGTCTTGGACTTGCTCCACCTGTTTTGGACTTGCTCCAGTTGTTTTGAGCTTGCTCAAGTTGTCTTGGCCTTGCTCCAGTTGTCTTGGCCTTGCTCCAATTGTTTTGGGCTTTCTCCACTTGTCTTGGGCTTGATCCAATTGTATTGGGTTTGCTCTAGTTGTCTTGGGCTTGCTCCGGTTGTCTTGGGCTTGCTCCAGTTGTCTTGGCCTTGCTCCATTTGTATCAGGATTGCTCTAGTTGTCTTCTGCTTTCCCCAGTTGTATTGGGCTCCCTCGATTTGTGTTTGCCTTGCTCCAGTTGTCTTGGGATTGCTAGAAATGTCTTGGCCTTGCTCCAGTTGTCTTGGCCTTGCTCTAGTTGACTTGGTCTTGCTTTAGTTGTCTTGGCCTTGCTCCAGTTGTCTTGGGCTTGCTCTAGTTGTCTTGGGCTTGCTCCCGTTGGCTTTGCCTTGCTCCAGTTGTCCTGGCCCTGCTCCAGTTGCCTTTGGCATGCTCCAGTTGTCTTAGGGTTGCTGCAGTTGTCTTGGACTTTCTCCAGTTGTCTTGGCCTTGCTCCACTTGTCTGGGCCTTGCTCCAGTTGCCTTTGGCATGCTCCAGTTGTCTTAGGGTTGCTGCAGTTGTCTTGGACTTTCTCCAGTTGTCTTGGCCTTGCTCCACTTGTCTGGGCCTTGCTCCAGTTGCTTTCGGTGTGCTCCAGGTGTCTTGGGCTTGCTCCAGTTTTCTTTGCCTTGCTCCAGTTGTTTTGGGGTTTCTTGAGTTGTCTTGGCCTTGATTCAGTTGTCTTAGGCTTGCTACAGTTATCTTGGGCTTTCCCCAGTTGTTTTGGGCTTGCTCCAGTTGTCTTGGGCTTGCTCCAGTTTTCTTGGCGTTGCTCCAGTAGTCTTCGGCTTGCTTCAACTATCTTGGCCTTGCCCTAGTTGTTTTGGCCTTTCTCCAGTTGTCTTGGCCTTGATCTAGTTGTCTTGGCCTTGCTCCAGTTATCTTGCGCTTTTTCCAGTTGTCTTGGGATTTCTCTGAGTGTCTTGGGCTTGCTCTTGTTGTCTTGGGCTTGCTCCAATTGTATTGGCCTTGCTCCAGTTGTATTGGGCTTGCTCCAGTTCCCTTGGGCTTGCTCCAGTTGTCTTCGCCTTGCTTCAGTTGTCTTGGCCTTTTTCCAGCTGTCTTGGACTTGTTTCAGTTGTTTTGGGCTTGCTCCAGTTGTCTAGGCCCTGGTCCAGTTGTCTTGGCCTTGCTCCAGCTGTCTTGGGCTCGGTCCACTTGACTTGGGCTTGCTCCCGTTGTCTTGGGCTTGCTTGAGTTGTCTTGGGCTTCCTCAAGTTTTCTTGGGCTTGCTCCAGTTTTCTTGGCCTTGCTTCAGTTGTCTTGGCCTTGCTCCAGTTGTTTTGAGCTTGCTCCAGGTGTCTTTTACTTGCTTCAATTATCTTTGTTTTGCTCCGGTTGTCTTTGGCTTGCTCCAGTTTTCTTTGCCGTGGTCCAGCTGTCTTTTGAATTGCTCCAGTTGTCTACGGCTTGCTCCAGTTGTCTTGGGGTTTTTCTGGCTGTCTTGGACTTGCTCCAGTTTTATTGGCCATGCTTTAGTTTTGTTGGCCTTTCTCTAGTTGTTTTGGGATTGCTCCAGGTCTCTCGGGCTTGCTCCAGTTCTCTTGGCCTTGCTCCAGTTTTCTTGGGCTTGCTCCTGTTGTCTTGGGCTTGCTCCAGTTGTCTTGGGCTTGCTCCAGTTGTCTTGGCCTTGTTATACATTTGTCATTTTACTTATTTTTCATTTTACGTGTATATCTTTTTAGATATTTGGCACCTTATATACTTTGTCATTTGGTATCTTCGTCACTTTACATATTTCACATTTTATCAGTCTGACGTTTCACATATTTTTCAATTTACATATTCATTATTTAATATATACTTCATTTGGTACATTTTGCATTTTACATTTATGTCACTTAATCAATTTGTCATTTTACATACTTGGCATGTTATGTTTTTGTACATTTCATATATTTTTCATTTGTTACTCTATAAACTGGTCATGGTACATAGTTGTCATTTTACATATTTATCATTTTATATATTTGCAATGTTACATATCAAACAATTTAGATATCTTCCTTTTTATAAATATGTCAATCTGTACATTTGTCATGTTATATATCTTTCATTTAATATATTTTCCATTTGTCATACTTGCCTTTTTATGTATTTCCATTTAAGATATTTTTCATTTTATGCGCTGGTCAAATTAAATACTTCATATTTCATATGTTTGTAAATTTCCATACTTGAGATTTTGTATATTTCTCAATTTACATATTTGTCATATGATATATTTTCATTTAAAATATTTGGCATTTTATATATCTGTCATGTTATACGTTTGTGATTGAATACTTTTTCATCTTTATATGTGTCCTTTTCCATATAATTCATTCTCATCTTGATTATTTGTCATGGTATATTTTTGTAGTGTTCCATGTTTTGCATTGAATATATTTATCGTTTCAAATATTTGGCATTTTTATATTAGTCATTTTGCATATTTTCCGCTATATATTTGTCAGTTTAGGTATCTTTCAGTGTATATAATTTTCATCTTGCAAATTGTTCATTTTCCGCAATTGTCATTTCACACTGTTTTCATTTTACATATTAGTCATTCATATACGTTTCATTTTAAATACTTGTAATTTTACATATTTGTCATGTTCGATATTTGTCAATTTACATATTTGCCATTTTACACAGTTCTCTATTAATATACTTTTAATTCTTATTATCTGACATTTTCCATATTCTTCATTTGATAAATTCGTCAGTTCACATCTTTGTCAATCTCAATATTCGTCATTTCATTTTTTCGTGATGTTACATATTTGTCACTTCATACATTGTTTTTCCAGATATTAGATACGTTTACTTATTTTCAATTCTATAAAATTTGCATATTAAACATCTGTCATTTTACATATTTTACATTCTATATACTTGTAATTATATATATCATTTTAAATATGAATAAAATATAAATGTATTACATAGTTTAATTTTTAAAAGTTTATAACTTAACAAATTTATCATTTGAAAACATTGCCCTTTTACATATTTTCCATTTCTTTTATTTTTTTCTTCTCCATATTCTGAATTGCAAATATTTTTCACTTTATATACTTGTAATTTTATATCTTACTCAATAAACATGTTTTCATTATATATAGTAGTAAGTTTACGTATTTGTTATTTTATATATGTGACATTTTGCTCATACGACATATTTATCATTCTATACATTTGTCATTATAAATATTTTGTCATTTTACATATTTGTAATTTTACATATTGGTCATGTTATATATTTGTCATTTTACATATTTTTAATTTTCTATATTTTTCATTTGAAGTATTTGTCATTTTATGTACCTTTTGTTTTGAAGATTTGTCATTTAATATATCTGTCATGTTATATATCTGTCATTTTGTATATTTGTCCATCTATACATTTGTCATTTTACATATTTGTCATGTGACAAATTTTTTATCTTACATACTTTTAATTTGATATATTTTTCATTTTACACATTTTTCACTCAATAAACGTTTCATGTTTCATATTTGACAGTTTACTTATTTTTCAGTTTAAATATTATTTATTTAAAAGATTTGTCATTTTACATGTCTATTTTTATGTCATTATGAATACTTGTCATTTTATACATGTCTATGTATATGTTTTTCATTTCATATTGTATACATCTTTCAGTTGTCCTTAGCTTGCTCCAGTTTTCTTAGCCTTGCTCCAGCTGTCTTGAACGTGCTCCAGTTGTCTGGGGCTTGCTCCAGTTGTCTTGGGCTTGCTCCAGTTGTCTTGGCCTTCCTCCAGTTGTCATGGGGTTGCACCATATTTCTTTGGCTTGCCCCAGTTGTCTTGGGCTTGCTCTAGTTTTCTTGAGCTTGCTCAAGTTTTATTGGCCCTGCTCCAGTTGTCTTGGGCTTTCTTCAGCTGTCTTGGCCTTGCACCAGTTGTCTTGGACTTGCTCCAGTTGTCTTGGCCTTGCTCCAGTTGCCTTGGACTTCTCCAGTTGTCTAGGGCTTGCTCCAGTTGTCTTGGCCTTGCTCTACTTGTCATGGCCTTGCTCCAGCTGTCTTGGCCTTGCCCCAGTTGTTTTGGGATTGCTCCAGGTGTCTTGGGTTTGCTCCAGTTGTCTTGGCCTTGCTCCATTTTTCTTGGCCTTGCACCAGTTGTCTTGTGCTTGTTCCAGCTGTCCTGGGCTTGCTCCAGTTGTCTTGGCCTTGCTCTACTTGTCATGGCCTTGCTCCAGCTGTCTTGGCCTTGCCCCAGTTGTTTTGGGATTGCTCCAGGTGTCTTGGGTTTGCTCCAGTTGTCTTGGCCTTGCTCCATTTTTCTTGGCCTTGCACCAGTTGTCTTGTGCTTGTTCCAGCTGTCCTGGGCTTGCTCCAGTTGTCTTGGCATTGCTCCAGTTGTCTTGGGATTGCTCGAGTTTTCTTGAGCTTGCCCCAGTTGTATTGGACTTTCTCAAGTTGTCTTGGGCCTGATCCAGCTGTCTTGGCCTTGCTCCAGTTGTGTTGGCCTTCCTCCAGATGTCTTGGCTTTGCTCCAGTTGTCTTGGCCTTGCTCCAGTTGTCTTGGCCTTGCTCCAATTGTGTTGGGCCTGCTCCATTTGTTTTGTGATTGCTCAAGTTGTCTAGGGCTTGCTCCAGTTTTCCTGGCCCTGCTCCAGTTGTCTTGGCCTTGGTCAACTTGTCTTGTGCTTGCTCCAGTTGTCTTGGGATTGCTCCAGTTCTCTTGGCCTTGCTCCAGTTGACTTGGCCTTGCTCCAGTTGTCTTGGGCGTGCTCATCTTGTCTTGGCTTTTCTCCAGTTCTCTGTGAATTTTTCCAGTCATCTTGAGATTGCTCCAGTTCTCTTGGGCTTGCTCCAGTTGTCTTGGCCTTGCTCTAGTTATCTTGGCCTTGCTCTATTTGGTTCGGCCTTGCTCCAGGTGTCTCGGGCTTGCTCCAGTTTTTTTTGTCTTGCTCCATTTTTCTTGAGCTTGCTCCAGTTGTCTTTGCCTTGCTTCAGTTGTCTTGGCCTTCCTCCCATTGTCTTCTGTGTGCTCTAAATGTCTTTGGCTTGCTCCAGTTGTCTTTGGCTTGCCCGAATAGTTTTGGGCTTGCTTTGGGTGCCTTGGGTTTCCTCAATTTGTCTTGGCCTTGCTCCACTTGTCTTGGGCTTGCTACAGCTGTCTTGGCCTTGCTCCACTTGTCTTGGCCTTGCTCTAGTTGTCTTGTCCTTGCTTCAGTTGTCTTGACCTTGCTCTATTTGTCTTGGCCTTGATCAAGTTGCATTAGGCCTGCTCCAGTTGTATTGGTCTTACTCTAGTTTTATTGTCCTTGCTCCAGTTGTCTTGGCCCTGCTCCAGCTGTTTTGGCCCTGGTCCAGTTGTCTTGGGCTTTCTCCAGTTGTTTTGGGCTTACCCCAGTTTTAATGGCTTTGCTCCAGTTGTCTTGGCCTTGCTCTAGTTGTCTTGGGCTTGCGCCAGTTTTCTTGGAATTTCTCCAGTTGTCTTGGACTTGCTTCAGTTGTCTTGGTCTTGCTGCAATTGTCTTGGGCTTGCTCCAGTTGTCTTGGCCTTGCTCTAGTTGTCTTGGGCTTGCGCCAGTTTTCTTGGAATTTCTCCAGTTGTCTTGGACTTGCTTCAGTTGTCTTGGTCTTGCTGCAATTGTCTTGGGCTTGCTCCAGTTGTCTTGGCCTTGCTCCAGTTCGTTTTGGCTTGCTCCAGGTATCTTGGGCTTACTCGTGTTGTCTTGGCCTTGCTCCACTTTTCTTGGGCTTGCTCCAGTTGTCTTTGTCTTGCTCCAGTTGTCTTCTTATTGTTCTATATTGCTTGTCCTTGTTCCAGTTGTCTTAGGCTTTCTACAGTTTGATTGGGATTGCCCCAGTTGTCTTGAGCTTGCTCTTGTTTTCTTGGGATTGCTCCAGATTTCCTTCACTTTCTCCAGTTTTCTTAAGCTTGCTCCAGTTGTTTTGATATTTTCCCAGTTGTCGTGGGCTTCCTCCAGTTGTCTTTGGCTTGCCTCAGTTGTCTTGGCCTTGCTCCAGTTGTATTGGACTTTCTCCAGCTGTCTTGGCCTTGCTCCAGTTGTCTTGACCTTGCTCCAGTTATCTTGGCCTTGCTCCAGTTCTCTAGGGCCTGCTCTAGTTGTCTTGGGCATGCTTCAGTTGTATTGGCCTTGCTCCAGTTATCTTGGCCTTGCTACAGTTGTCTTTCACTTGCTCCTGTTGTCTTGGGCTTGCTCCAGTTTTCTTTGGCTTGCTTCAGTTTTCTTGGTCTTGCTCCAGTTGTCCTGGGCTTGCTCCAGTTTTCTTGGGCTTGTTCCTGTTGTGTTTGGCTCGATCCAGTTCTTGTAGGCTTGCTTCAGTTTTCTTGGGCTTGCCCCAGTTTTCTTGGGCTTGCTCCAGTTGTCTTGGGCTTGCTCCTGTTGTCTTTGCCTTGCTCCAGTTGTCTTTTGCTTGCTCCAGCTGTCTTTGCATTGCTCTAGTTGTCTCGGCCTTGCTCCAGTTGTCTTGGCCTTGCTCTAGTTGTGTCTTGGCGTAGATCGAGTTGTATTGGGCCTGCTCAAGTTGTCTTGGCCTAGCTCCAGTTGTCTTGGCTTTGATGGAGTTGTCTTGGCCTTGCTCCTATTCTCTTGGGCGTGCTACAGTTGTCTTTGGCTTGCTCCAGTTGTCTTGGCCTTGCTCTAGTTGTCTGGACTTGCTCCAGTTATCTTGGGCTTGCTCCAGTTGTCTTGGCCTTGCTCCAGTTGTCTTGGGCTTCCTCCAGTTGTCGTGGCCTTGCCCTTGTTGTTTTGGGCTTGCTTCAGGTGTCTTGGGCTTGCTGCAGTTGTCTTTGCTTTGCTCCAGTTATCTTTGGCTTGCTCCAGTTTTCTTTCGATTGCTCCAGTTTTGGTAGCCTTGCTCCAGTTGTTTTGGGCTTGCTCCAGTTTTTGTGGCCTTCCTCCAGTTGTCTTTGGCTTGCTCCAGTTGTCTTGGGCTTGCCCCAGTTGTCTTGGGCTTTCTTTTAATATCTTGGCCTTGCTCGAGTTGTCTTGGCCCTGCTCCATTTGTTTGGGCTTGCTCCAGCTGTCTCTGCCTTGCTCTAGTTGTTGTGGGTTTGCTCCAGTTGTCTTGACCTTTATCCAGTTGTCTTTGACTTGCTCCAGTTGTCTTGGGCTTGCTCCAGTTGTCTTGGGCTTGCCCCAGTTGTCTTCGGCTTTCTCTTAATATCTTGGCCTTGCTCGAGTTGTCTTGGCCCTGCTCCATTTGTTTGGGCTTGCTCCAGCTGTCTCTGCCTTGCTCTAGTTGTTGTGGGTTTGCTCCAGTTGTCTTGACCTTTATCCAGTTGTCTTTGACTTGCTCCAGTTGTCTTGGGCTTGCTCCAGTTTTCATAGCCTTGCTCCAGTTGTCTTGGGCTTCCTCCAGTTGTCGTGGCTTTGCCCCCGTTGTTTTGGGCTTACTTCAGGTGTCTTGGGTTTGTTCCAGTTGTCTTGGCCTTGCTCCAGTCTTCTTGGGCATGATCCAGTTGACTTGGGCTTGCTCCAGTTTTCTTAGGCTTGCTTCAGTTCTCTTGGCCTTGCTCCAGTTGTCTTAGGCTTTCTTCAGTTGTGTTGGGCTTGCCCGAGGTCTCTTGGTCTTGCTCCACTTGTCCTCGGCTTGCTCCAGTTGTCTTGGCCTTGCTCCAGTAGTCGTGGCCTTGCTCCATCTGTTTTTGCCTTGCCCTAGTTGTCTTGGGCTTGCTCCAGTTGCCTTTGGCTTGCATCAGTAGTATTGGGTTTGCTCCAGTTGTCTTGGCCTTGCTCCAGCTGTCTTGGCCTTACCCCAGTCGTCTTGCGCTTGGTCCCCTTGTCTTGGCCTTGCTCCAGTTCTCTTGGCCTTGCTCCAGTTGTATCAGGCTTGCAGTAGTTGTCTTGGGTTTGGTCCAATTGTCCTGGCTTTGCTCCAGTTATCTTTGCCTTGCTCCAGCTGTCTTTGAATTATTTCAATTTTTGTAGCCTTGCTCCAGATATCTTGGACTTGCTTCAATTGTCTGGGGCTTGCGCCGGTTGTCTTTGGCTTCATCCGGTTGTCTTGTCCTTCCTCCATTTGTCTTCATCTTGCTCCAGTCTTCTTGGGCTTGCCCCAATTGTCTTGGGCTTGATATAAATGTCTTGGGCTTGCTCGAGTTGTCTTGGCCCTGCTCCTGTTGTTTTGGGCTTGCTCCAGCTGTCTTGGCCTTGCTCCAGTTGTCTTGGGCTTGCTCCAGTTGTCTTAGGCTTGCTCTAGTTGTCTTGATCTTGCTCCACTTGTTGTGGCCTTGCTCCACTTGTTTTCGGCTTGCTCGAAGTTTGTTGGGCTTCCTCCAGTTGTCTTGGCCTTAGTCGGTTTTTTTGGGCTTGCTCCAGTTGTCTTGGGTTGGCTCCAGTTGTTTTGGTCTTGCTCCAGGATTCTTGGCCTTGTTGCAGGTGTCTTAGGCTTGCTCTAGTTGTCTTGGGCTTGCCCCAATTGTCTTGGGCTTGCCCCAGTTGTCTTGTGCTTGCTCCAGTTGTCTTGGGCTTGCTCCAGTTGTCTTGGCCTTGCTCCCGTTGTCTTGGCCTTGCTCCATCCCTTTTGGCCTTGCCCTAGGTGTCTTGGGATTTCTCCAGTTGTCTTCCGCTTGTTTCAGTTGCATTGGGTCTGCTCTAGTTGTCTTGGCCTTGCTCCAGTCGTCTTGGGTCTTGGTCCACTTGTCTTGGGCTTGCTCCAGTTGTCTTGGGCCTTGTCCAGTTGTCTTAGGCTTGCTCCATTTGTCTTGGGCTTGCTCCAGTTGTCTTGGCCTTGCTCTAGTTGTATCAGGCTTGCACCAGTTGTCTTGGGCTTGCTGCAACTGTCTTGGCTTTGCTCCAGTTATCTTTGGCTTGCTCCAGTTTTCTTTGGATTGCTCCAGTTTTGGTAGCCTCGCTCCAGCTGTCTTGAACTTGCTCCAACTATGTGGGGCTTGCTCCAGTTGTCTTGGGCTTGCTCCAGTTTTTGTTGCCTTCCTCCAGTTGTCTTCGGCTTGCTCCAGTCGTCTTGGGCTTGCCCCAGTTGTCTTGGGCTTTCTCTTAATGTCTTGGCCTTGCTCGAGTTGTCTTGGCCCTGCTCCATTTGTTTGGGCTTGCTCCAACTCTCTTTGCCTTTCTCTAGTTGTTGTGGGCTTGCTCCAGTTTTCTTGGCCTTGATCCAGTTGTCTTTGACTTGCTCCATTTGTCTTGGGCTTGCTCCAGTTGTCTTGGGCTTGCTCGAGTTGTCTTGGCATTTCTCAAGTTTATTTGGCCTTACCCCAGTTTTTTTGGGCTTACTCCAGGTGTCTTGGGCTTGCTCCAGCTCTCTTTGCCTTTCTCTAGTTGTTTTGGCCTTGCTCCAGTTGCTTTAGGCTTGCTCCAGTTGGTTTGGGCTCGCCCGAGTTGTCTTGGACTTGCTCCTGTTGTCTTGGGCTTGCTCAAGCTGTCTTGGAATTGCTCCAGTTGTCTTGGGCTTCCTCCAGATGTCTTTGCCTTGCTTCAGTTTTCTTGGCCTTGCTCCAGTGGTATTGGCCTTGCTCCAGGTCTCTTGGACTTTCTCCAGTTTTCGTGGGCCTTCTACTGCTATGTTCGGCTTGCTCCAGTTGTCTTGGGCTTACTCCAGTTGTCTTGGCCTTGCTCTTGTTGTCTTGGGCCTGCTCCAGTTGTCTTGGGCTTGCCCCGGTTGTCTAGGGCTTGCTCCAGTTTTCTTGGCCTTCCTCCAGTTTTGTTGGCCTTACTCCAGTTGTTTTGGGCTTCCTCAAGATGTATTAGGCTTGCTCCAGTTCTCTTTGTCCTGCTATAGTTGTCTTGAGCTTGCTCCAGTTGTCCTTGCCTTACTCCAGTTGTCTTCGCCCTCCTTTTGTTGTCTTGGGCTTACACCAGTCGTCTTGGGCTTGCTCCAGTTGTCTTTGCCTTGCTCTAGTTGTCTCAGGCTTGCTCGAGTTGTCTTGGGCTCGCCTGAGTTATCTTCGGCTTGATCTACTACCGTGTTGGGTTTCCTGGATTTGACTTGGCCTTGCTCCAGTTTTCTTGGGCTTGCAACAGTTGGCTTGGCCTTGATCCAGTTGTCTTAGCCTTGCTCCAGTTGTCTTGGGCTTGCTCCAGTTGTCTTGGCCTTCCTCCAGATCTCTTGGCCCTACTCCAGTTGTCTTTGGCCTACTCCAGTTGTCTGGGACTTGCTCCAGTTGTCTTGGGATTTGCTCCTGTTTTCTTGGCCTTGCTCCTGTTGTCTTGTTCTTGCTCCAGTTGTCTTGGGCTTGCTCCAGGTGTCTTGGGCTTGCTATGTTTGTCTTGGCCTTGCTATAGTTGTCTTGAACGTGCTTCTGTTGTCTTGGGCTTACTCCAGTTTTCTTGGGCTTGCTCCAGTTGTCTTGGTCTTGCTCCAGTTGTCTTGGAATTTCTTGAGGTGTTTTTGGCTTGCTCCAAGTGTCTTTGGCTTTCTCTAGCTGTCTTGGCCTTGCTCAAGTTTTCTTGGGCTTGCTCCAGTCTTCTTGGGTTTGCTCCAGTTTTCTTGGGCTTGCTCCAGGTTTTTTGGCCTTGTTCTAGTTGTCTTAGGCCTACTCGAGTTGTCTTGGGCTTGCCCCAGGTGTCTTGGGCTTGCTCCAGTTTTCTTTAGCTTGCTCCAGTTGTCTTGGCCTGCTCCATTAGTCATTGGCTTGCTCCATCTGTCTTGGCCTTGCCCTAGTTGTCTTGGGCTTGCTCCAGTAATCTTGGGCTTGCGTCAGTTGTCTGGGGCTTGCTCCAATTGTCTTGGCCTTGCTCCAGCTGTCTTGGCCTTGCTCCAGTTGTCTTGGGCTTGCGCCAATTGTCTTGGGCTTTCTCCAGTTGTTTTGGGCTTGCTTCAGTTGTCTTGGCCTTGCTCCAGTTTTATCAGGCTTGCTCCAGTTGTCTATGGCTTGCTCCAATCTTCTTAGCTTTACTCCAGATATGTTTGTCTTGCTCCATTCGTCTTTGGCTTGCTCAATCTGTCTTGTACTTGCTCCAGCTTTCTTGGACTTGCTCCAGTTGTCAGCGACTTATTCCAGTTGTCTCGGGCTTGCTCCACTTGTCTTGGCCTTCCTCTGGTTGTCTTTGGAATGCTCCAGTTTTCCTAAGCTTGCCCCAGTTGTACTCGGCTCGGTCTAATTGTATTATTCTTGCTCGAGTTGTCTTGGCCCTGCCCTGCTCCAGTTGTCTTCAGCTTGCTCCTTCTGTCTTGGTTTTGCTCCAGTTCTTTTGGCCATGCTCTTGTTGTCTTGGCCTTTCACCAGTTGTCTTGGCCTTGCTCCACTTGTCTAAGGCCTGATCTAGTTGTCTTGGGCTTATTCAAGTTGTCTTGGCCTAGCTCCACTTGACTTGGGCTTGTTCCAGTTGTCTTTGATCTGCTCCGGTTGTCTTGGCCTTGCTCCATTTGTCATGGACTTGCACAAGTTGTCTTGAGCCTGCTCCAGTTGTCTTGGGCTTGCTCCAGTTTTATTGTCATTGCTCTAGTTTCTTGGCCTTGCTACAGGTGTTTTGGGCTTGCGCCAGCTGTCTTGGGCTTGCTCGAGTTGTTTTGGCCTTGCTCCAGTTGTTTTGGCCTTCCTCTAGTTGTCTTGGCCTTTCTCTAGATGTCTTGGGTTTGCTCCTTTTGTCCTTGGCTTGCTCCAATGGTCTTGGGCTTGCTTCAGTTGTCGTGGGCTTGCTCCAGTTGTATTGCCCTTGCTCCAGTTGTCTTGGGCTTATTCCAGTTCTCTTGTGCTTGCTCCAGTTGTCTTGGCCTTGCTCCAGCTGTCTTGGACTTGCTCCAGCTGTCATGGGCTTGCTTTTTTTGTTTTGATCTTGCTTCGGTTGTCTTGGCCTTGCTCCAGTTTTCTTGGCCTTGCGCCAGTTGTCTTGGGCTTACTCCACTTTTCTTGGGCTTGCTCCAGTTGTATTGTGTTTTCTACAGCTGTCTTGGGATTGCTCCGGTTGTCTTGGGCTTGCTCCAGTTGTCTTGGCCTTGCTCTTGTTGTATCAAGCTTGCTCCCGTTGTCTTAAGCTTGCCGCATTTGTCTTGGGCTTGCTCTAGTCGTCTTGGGCTTCGTCAATTTGTCTTGGCCTTGCTCCAGTTGTCTTGAGATTGCTAGAACTATCTTGGCCTTGCTCCAGTTGTCTTGGGATTGCACCAGTTGTCTTGGCCTTGCTCTAGTTCTCTTGGCCTTGCTCCAGTTGTCTTGGGACTGCTCTTGTTGTCTTGGACTTGCTCCAGTTGTCTTGGGATTGCACCAGTTGTCTTGGCCTTGCTCTAGTTCTCTTGGCCTTGCTCCAGTTGTCTTGGGACTGCTCTTGTTGTCTTGGACTTGCTCCAGTTCACTTTGCTTTGCTCCAATTGTCTTGGCCCTGATCCGGTTCTCTTCGGCATCATCCAGTTGTCTTGGGCTTGGTGCAGTTGTCTTGGGGATTGCTCCAGTTTTCGTGGCCTTGCTCCAGTTGCTTTGGCCTTGCTCCAGTTGTCTTAGTCTTGCTCCAGTTGTCTGGGGCTTTCTCCTGTTGTCTTGGCCTTGCTCTAGTTGTCTTGGACTTGGTTCATTTGTCTTGGGGTTCCTCTAGTTGTCTTGGGCTTGCTCCAGCTGTCTTGGCCTTGCTCCGGTTGTTTTGGCCTTGCTCCTGTTGTTTTTGGCTTGCTCCAGGTGTCTTGGGCTTGCTCCAGTTGTCTTGGCCTTGCTTCTGTTTTCATGGGCTTGCTCCAGTTGTCTTGGCCTTGCTCCAGGTCTCTTAGGCTTGCCACAGTTGTCTTGGGCTTGCCCCAATTGTTTTGGGCTTGCTCCACTTCTCTTGGGCTTGCTCCAATTTTCTTGGCCTTGTTTCAGTAGTCTTGGGCTTGCTCCATCTGTCTTGGCCTTGCCCGACTTGTTTTGGCCTTGCTCCAGTTGTCTTGGCCTTGCTCTAGTCGTCTTGGCCTTGCTAGATTTTTCTTGGGCTTGTTCCATTTGTCTGGGGCTTGCTCCAATTGTCTTGGGCTTGATCCTGTTGTCCTGGGCTTGCTCCAATTTTATTGACCCTGCTCCAGTTTTCATGGAATTTCTCCAGTTGTCTTGGTTTTGATCCAGCTGTCTTGCCCATGCTCCAGTTTTCTTGGGCTTGTTTTAGTTGTCTTGGGGTTGCTCCAGTTGTCTTGGCCTTGCTCCAGTTGTCTTGGCCTTGCATCAGTTATCATGGCCTTTGTCCACTTGTCTTGGGCTTCCTTCAGTTGTCTTGGGCTTGCTCCAGTTGTCTTGGGCTTGCTCCAATTGTCTTCGGCTTGCTCCAGTTTTCTTACCTTTGCTTCAGTTGTCTTGGTCTTGCTCCAGTCGTTTTTGGCTTGCTCGAGGTGTCTTGGCCTTGCTCCAATTAGCTTTGGCTTGATCCAGTTGTCTTTGGCTTGCTCCAGTTTTCTTTGCCTTGCTCCAGCTGTTTGGACATGCTCCAGTTGTTTATGGCTTGCTCCAGGTGTCTTGGGCTTGCACTAGTCGTCTTGTGCTTGCTACGGTTTTATTGGCCTTGCTCCAGTTTTCTTGGCCTTGCTTTTATTGTTTTGGGATTGCTCCAGATCTCTAGGGCTTGCTCCAGTTCTGTTGGCCTTGCTCCAGTTCTCTTGGGCTTGCTCCAGTTCTCGTGGGCTTGCTCCAGTTGTCTTGGCCTTGTCATATATTTGTCATTTTACATATTTGTCATTTATATACTGTGTCATTTTCCATATTTGTATCTTCACATATTTGTAATTTTATGTATTTGTCATTTCACATGTTTTTCAGTTTACATATTTATCATTTTATACATTTGTCATGTGGTACATTTTCCATTTGAGATATTTTACACATTTGTCATTTGGTACATTTTTCATTCCATGTATTAGTCATTTTAAACATTTGTCACTCAATAAATTGGTCATGGTACATCATTCGCATTTTACGTACTTGTCATTTTATATATTTGCCATTTAACACATTTTCCATTTCATACATCCGTTATGCTGTATATTTGTCATTTTGTAGAGTTTTTTATTTCATATATTTTTCATGATACATAGTTGCCATTTTATGTAACTTTCATAACAGATGTTTTTTGATTTAACATATTTGTCATTGTATATATTGGTCAACTTTCATACTTGAAATTGCATATTTTTGTTATTTTCCATACTCTGCATTTCATATATTTTTCAATTTAAATATTTGACATTTTGTATCTTTTCTTTTCACATATTCTTCGTTTTATATATTTCACATGCCATACGTTTGTCATAGAATAATTCGTCATCGGTTACATGTGTCATTGACCATATTAGTCATTTTACATATTCTTAATTTTGTATATTTGTCGTAATAAATATTCATATTTTTTAATATTTTCCATTTAATATATATATATGTAAACATTTTACATTGTAAAAATTAGTCATTTTACACATTTTTCATTTTAAATATTCGTCATTTTTCATTTTTCCCATTTTATGTATTTGTCATTTTAGGTATGTTCAGTTTCTATTTGTCGTTTTACATATTTGTTATTTTACATAATTTTCATTTCCATTTTCTGTCATTTTACATATTTTTCATTCATATAAGTTTCATTTAACATATTTGTCATGCTCTATATTTGTCGATTTACATATCTGTCATTTTACATATTTGTCAATTGAAATATTTTTCATTCTAAATATTTTTCCTTTGTCATATCCTTCATTTGATATATTTATCATTGTACATGTTCGTCAATTTTCATGTTTGACATTTTGTATTCTCGTCAATTTACATATTTGTCATTTTACATGTTTGTCACTAAATATATTTTGTATTTCATTCATTATGCATTTTACATATTTTTCATTCTATAAACGTTTCATTTTATACATGTGTCATGTCACAGACATCTTATATACTTGTAATTTAATATATTTATCATTTTACATATTTGTCATTTCACATATTTGTCATTGTGAAAAGAGTCCCCTTTAAATATTTTCATTTGGTTTATTTGTCATGGTAAATATTTTTCATTGGAAACATTTTCCAGTTCATGTATTTTTAATTCTATATATTAGTCGATATACATATTTGTAATTTTATATATTAGAAAACTTGCATACTTGTAATTTTACACATCTCTCATTCTAAATTTTGTTCAAATTTCATATTTGTCATTATATATATTTTTCATTTTACATACTTTGTCATTTTATATACTTGTTATTTTAAATATTTATCTTATATATTTTTCATTTTACATTTTTTCCATTTTCTATATTTGTCAATTGAATTATTTACACTTTTTCATCCCTGTGATTTTATAGATTTGTCATTTTATATGTCTTTCATGTTATATATATGTCATTTTGTATATTCGTCATTTTATATATTTGTCATCTTATGTATTCGTCATGAAATATATCTTGTATCTGAAACATTTCTCATTTGACATGCTTGTCATTTTACATATTTTTCACTATAAATTTGTCATGTTACATATTTTTAATTTTACGTATTTGTCATTCTATATATTTTTCATTTTATATGTTTGTCATTTCATACATTTGTTATTTCATGTTGTATACTTGTTTCAGTTGTCTTTGGCTTGCTCCAGTTTTATTGCCCTTGCTCCAGCTGTCTTGGACTTGCTCCATTTGTCTGGGGCTTG
>SZWC01000526.1:95765-110990 GCA_023375785.1 Penium margaritaceum
ACTGGAGCAAGCCTAATACAACTAGAGCAAGGCCAAGACAACTGGAGCAAGCCCAAGACAACCGGAGGAAGCCCAAGACAACTGAAGCAAACCGAATACAACTGGAGCAAGCCCAAGACAAGTGGAGCAAGCCGAAGACAACTGGAGCACGGCCAAGACATCTGGAGCAAGGCCAAGACAACTGGAGCAAGCTCAAAACAACTGAAGCAATCCCAAGACAGCTGGAGCAAGTCCAAGGCAACTGGAGCAAGGCCAAGACAAGTGGAGCAAGCGCAAGACAACCAAAGCAAGCCCAAGAAAACTAGACCAAGCCCGAGAAAACTGGGGAAAGCCAAAGAAAACTGGATCAAGCCTGATACAACTAGAGAAAGGCCAAGACAACTGGAGCAAGCCCAAGACAACCGGAGCAAGCCCAAGACAACTGGAGCAAACCAAATATAACTGGAGCAAGCCCAAGACAGGTGGAGCAAGGCCAAGACAACTGGAGCAAGGCCAAGACAACTGGAGCAAGGCCAAAACAACTAGAACAAGCTCAAAACAACAGAAGAAATTTCAAGACAGCTGGAGAAAGTCCAAGAAAACTAGAGCAAGGCCAAGACAAGTGGAGGAAGCACAAGACAACTGGAGCAAGCCCAAGACAACTTGAGCAATGCTCATACAACTGGAGCAAGCCCAAGACAACTGAAGCAAGCAAGAGAACTGGAGCAAGGCAAAGAAAACTGGAGCAAGCCCAAGACAACTGGAGCAAGCCCAAAACACCTGTAGCAAGTCAAAGACAACTGGAGCAAGGCCAAGCCAACTGGAGCAAGCCCAAGACAACTGGAGCAAGCCCAAGACATCTGGTTCAAGTCCAAGACAACTGGAGCAAGGCCAAACCAACTGATGCAAGGCCAAGAAAACTGGAGTAAGGCCAAGTAAACTGGATCAAGGCCAAGAAAACTGGAGCAAGGCCAAGAAAACTGGAGCAAGCCTAAGACAACTAGTGCAGGCCAAAGACATCTGGAGCAAGGCCAAGTCCGTGCAACTCCTTATGCTTCCGTACAACTCTATAAAAATTGCTACAAATCCGTGCAACTCTGTACAACTCCGTACAACTCCATACAACTTTGTACAACTCCGTACTACTCTGTACAATTCCGTGCAACTCTGTAGAACTCCGTACAACTCACTCCATGCAACCCCGTAAAGGTCTGTACAACTTTGCACAATTGTGTCCAACTCTATACAACTCCGTACAACTCCATACAGCCCCGTACAACTCCATACAACTTGCTACAGATTGCTACAACTTGCTACAACTCCATACTACCATGTACAAATATGTACTTTTCCGTACAGCTCTGTATAACTCCAAAAAACTCCGTACAACTCCGCACAGCTCTGTACAACTCCCTTCAACTCTTGAAAACTCCATACAACTTTCTACAACTTTGTACAACTAAGGACAACTCGACACAACTCCGTACAACTCAATAGAACTTTGAATAAATAGTAAAAACCCCATGCAACTCCGTAGCACTCCGTGCAACTTTGTACCACTCCGTATAACTTAGCACAACTCTGTAAAACTTTGTACAACCCAATACAACTCCGTAGAACTCAGTACAACTCTGTAAAACTTAGCATAACTCTGTACAGCTCCATACAACTCCGTACAACTTCGTACAACTCTGTAAATCTCAACACAACTCCATACAGCTCCGTACAACTCTGTACATTTACATAAAGCTTTGCACAACTCTGTACAACTCTGCACAACTTGCTACAGATCTAGACAACTCTGTAGAACAACGTACAAATCTGTAAAACTCTAAAATACTCCGAACAACTCCGTACAACACTGTACAGCTCCACAAAACTCCATAGAACTTTGTACAACTCCGTAAAACTTTGTACAAGTACGTACAGCTCTCTACAACTCGTAGATTCCCATACAACTTGCTACAACTCGGTACAGCTCAATACCACTCCATACAACCTTGCACAACGCCGTACAACTTTGTAAAACAAACTCCAACTTCATACCGCTCCGTACAACACCGCACAACTTTGTACAACTTTGTACAAATCCATACAAATCCATACAGTGCAGTACAGTTCTGTACAACTCCGTACAACTTCATACGATTTGTTGCAACTTTGTACAACTCTGTGCAACTCCGTACAACTGTGTATAGCTGTGTAAAACTCCATTCTACTCCCTACAACTCTGTAACAGCTTTATGCAACTCCATACAACGTTTTTGTAACTTGCTTCAAATGCGTACAACTGTGTACAACTCTGAAAGACTCTATAAAACTTTGTACAACACTGTACAACTCCGTACAAAATCCATACAACTCTGTACTACTCCTTACAACTGCGTCCAATTCCGTACAACTACGTACGACTCCACAATGTTTCTCACAACTCTGTACAAATCTGTGCAACTCTGTACAAATTGGTTCAACTCTGAAAATTCCATAAAACTGCATACAACTCAGTACAACTATGTACAACTCACTAGAATACCGTACAACTCCGTACGGCTCTGTACAAATCCGTAAAACTCCATTAAACTCCGTAGAACTCCATAGAACTCTGTGCAACATTTGTACAATTTGCTACAAATTGGTTCAACTCCTTACAACTCATTACAACTCCGTACAACTCCATACATCTCTGTACAACTCCGTACAATACAATGAAGCTTTGTACAACTTTGTACAGATGTGTACAACTCCGTACAACTCCTTGCAGATCCGAACAACTCCACACAACCCTGTACAATGCCATACAATTCCGTACAATTCACTATAACACTGAACAACTCCATACAGCTCCATAAAACAGAGTGAAACCCTTCATAACTTCATAAGACTCCGTATCTCTCTATGGGAATTTGTACAGCTCCGTATACCTTGCTAAAACTCCATAAACGTCATTGCAGCTTACTACAACTCTGTAGAACTGTGTACAACTCTGCATAACTTGGTAAAACTCTGTACAAGTCCGTACAACTCCGTACAACTCTGTAAAACTCCGTACAACTGCATACAACCCTGTACCACTCCGTACAACAGCATCGAACTCTGTACAACTTTGAACAACTCCGTACAACTCCGTACAGATTTGTACAACTCTGTACAACTCCGTACAACTCTCAACAACTTGATACAGCTCACAAGAACTCTGTAGAGCTCCTTACATCTATGTACAACTCTGTACGAATCTGTACAACTTTGTACAGCTCCGTCCAACTCTGTATAACTTCGTAAAATTTCATTCAACTACGTACAACTCCATACAACTAAACCCTAACCCTAAACTCTGTACAACACTTTAAAACTCTGTACAACTCTGTATAAGTTTGTAATAATTTCTACAACTCCGTAAAACTCCTTACTTCTCACTACAACTTAAAAAAACAATGTAAAAATTTGTACAACTTTGTACACCTTTCTTTAAATGGCTACAACTCGGTACAACTCCGTAAAACTCCATAAAACTGCGTACAACACTCTGTAATGTTTTCCAACTCCGTACAACTTGCTACTACTCCGTACAACTCTGTAGAGCTCCTTAAAACTCTGTACAGCTCTGTACAATCCCGTACAACTCTATTCAACTCTATAAACCTCTGTATAGCTGTGTACAACACCGTACAACTCTGTACAACTCTGTACAGCACCGTACAACTCTGTACAACTCCATATAACTCCATACAGATCAATACAGCTGTGTACAACTCATACACATCCGTACAACTCCGTATAGCTACGTAAAACTCCATACAACTCCGTAGAAGTTGCTACATCTCCGTACCATTTGGTACAGATCCATACAACTGCGTACAACTCTGTATAACTTTGCACAACTCCAACAACTCCGTGTAACTCTGGGCTTGCTCCATTTGTCTCTGCCTTGCTCCAGTTGTCTTATGTTTGCTCAAATTTTATTCAGCTTGCCCCAGTTTTTGTGGCCTTTCTCTAGCTGTCTTGGACTTGCTAGAGCTGTCTTGGCCTTGCTCCAGTTGTCTTGGGCTTGATCCAGCTGTTTTGGCCTTGCTCCAGTTGTCTTGGCCTTGCTCCAGTTTTCTTAGCCATGCTCCAGTTGTCATGGCCTTGCTCCAGGTGTCTTGGGCCTGCTCCAGTTGTCTTGAGATTGCTTTAGTTGTCTTGGCCTTGCTCGAGTTTTCTTGGCCTTGCTCCAGTTGTCTTTGGCATGCTCCAGTTGTCTTGGGATTGCTCCAATTGTTTTGGGCTTGCTCCAGTTTTCTTGGCCTTGCTCTAGTTGTCTTGGCCTTGCTCTAGTTGTCTTGGCCTTGCTCCAGCTGACTTGGGCTTGTTCCAGTTGTCTTGGGCTTGATCCTCTTGCCTTGGCCTTGCTCTAGTTTTCTTGGACTGGCTCCAGTTTTCTTGGACTTGCTCAAGTTGTCTTGGGCTTGCTTTAGTTGTCTTGGGCTTGGTCCAGTTGTCTTGGCCTTTCTGTGTTTGTTGTAGCCTTGCTCCAGTTGTTTTCCTTATGCTCCAGGTGTCTAGGCTTTGCTACAGTTATCTTGGCTGTGCTATAGTTTTCTTGGGCTTGCTCCAGCTGTCTTGGGCTTGCTCCAGTTGTTTTGGGTTTGCTCAAGTTGTCTTGGGCTTGCTCCAGTTGTCTTGGCCTTGCTCTAGTTCTCTTGGACTTGATCCAGTTGTCTTGAGTTTGCTCCAGTGGTCGTGGGCTTGCGCGAGTTGTCTTAATCTTGCTGTATTTGTCTTGGCCCTTTTCTAACTGTCTTGGCCTTTCTCCAGTTGTCTTGACCTTTCCCCAGTTGTCTTTGGCTTGCTCCAGTTATCTTGGGCTTGCTCCAGGTGTCTTGGCCTTGCTCCAGTTATCTTGGGCTTGTCCCAGCTGTCTTGGCCTTGCTCCACTTGTCTTGGCCTTGATCCAATTGCCTTGACCTTGCTCCAGTTGTCTCGGGCCTGCTCCAGTTGTCTTGGGCTTGCTCCAGTTGTGTTGGCCTTGCTTCAGTTTTTTTGGCCTTCCTTATGTTGTCGTGGGCCTGCTCCAGTTGTCTTGGGCTTGCTTCACTTGTCTTGGGCTTGCTCGAGTTTTCTTAGCATTGCTCCTGTTGTTTTGGGCTGTCTCTAGTTCTTTTGGGCTTCCTGAATTTGTCTTGGCCTTGCTCTGGTTGTCTTGGGCTTGCTCCACTTGTCTTTGGCTTGCCCCAGTTGTCTTGGGCTTTCTCCAATTGTCTCAGCCTTCCTCCAGTTTTTTTGGCCTTGCTCCAGTTGTCTTGGGCTTGCTCCAGCTATCTTATTATTGCTTCAGTTGTCTTGGCCTTGCTCCAGTTGTCTTGGCTTTGCTCCAGTTTTTGTGGCCTTTCTCCAGTTTTCTTGGGTTTGCTCATGTTGTCTTGGGCTTGCTCCAGTTGTCTTGGCCTTGCTCCAGTTGTTTTGGGCTTGCTCCTGGTTTCTTGGGCTTGCTCCAGTTGTCTTGGCGTTTCTCAAGTTGTCTTGGGCTTGCTCTAGTTGTCTTGGGCTTGATCCAGTTGTCTCGTGCTTGCTTCAGTTGTATTGGCCTTGCTCCAATTGTGTTGGACTTTCTCCAGTTGTCTTGGCATTCCCCAGTTGTCTTGGGCTTCCTCCAGTTGTCTAGGGACTGCTCCAGTCGTCTTGTCCTTGCTCCAGTTACCTTGGGATTGCTTCAGAAGTTTTGGCCTTGCTGCAATTTCTTGGCTTTGCTCCATTTATCTTGGCCTTGCTCCAGTTTTCTTGGCCTTTCTCCAGTTTTCTTGGGCCTGCTCCGGTTTTCTTGGGCTTGGTTCAGTTGCACATAGTTGTGCGGAGTGGTCCAGAGTTTTATGGAGTTATACGAGGTGTACGGCGTTGTGCATAGTTTTACAGAGTTGTACGGAGTGTTATGGAGTTGTATGGATTTGTAGCAAGTTGTAAAAACGTTGTATGGAGTTTTTCAGAGTTGTACAGAGTTGTATGGATTTGTATGGAGTTGTACGGAGCTATCCGTACGGAGTTTTATAAGGTCGAACATAGCTTTACGGAGTTGTAAAATGTCAGTTATATGAAATGACAAATTTATAAAATGGCAACTATGGAAATATACAAATGTATGAAATGAAAAACATATTAAAAGACAAATTTATAAAATGACAAGTATACAATATGACAGATACACAATCAGACAGATATATTAAATGGAAAATATGTAAAATTAGAAATACATAAAATTAGAAATACGTAGACTGACAAATATATAGCATGAAGAATTGATAGAGTGAAAAATATTTAAAATGACAAATATATAAAACAAGAAATATGTAAGATACATATTTACCACACGACAAATATATAAAATGACATATATATAATGAAAAAAAATTGACAGATATATAACATGAAATATATACTGGATGAAAATAGATAAAATGACAGGTATAAATATATAAAATGACAAATAAGTCCAATAAAAATATCGAAAACAGAAATGTATAAAATGACAAATATATATGATGACAACTATGTAAAATGAAAAACATGTAAAATGTCAACATATGTAAATTAAAAAAATTTCAAACGAACAAATATGTAATATGGAAAGAATCTAGAATAAAATATATATAAAACTACGAATAATTAAACTGACTAAAATATAAACTTAAATTGATTTCAATCAAATAATATTTAAAATGTCAACAATACGAATTGATACATTTTTTCAAGGAACATTCGTAAAATAAAAACTTTTTAGTATGAGAAATATGTTAAATGAAAATGTCTTAAATTGTTCACTTTTTTTAATTACCAAATTTCTGGAATAAAAAAATATATAGAGAAAGAATATGTTGAATGACAACCATTTAGAATGAAGAAAACATAAGATAAAAATCTTTACAATGACAAATATGAAAAATTAGAAATATATAAAATTATTAATATTCAATATGACAAATAGGTTGAATGGAAAGTATGTAAAATGACACACATATTTCACAAAAAATTTATAAGATAACAATTATGTTAATAGAAAAAAATGTAAAATGACAAATATTGAAAACGACAAATATGTAACATTAAACAATATGTAAAATAACAGGAATGTAAAATGAAAAACATAAAATATACAAATATTTAAATTGCCAAATATTTGAAATGACTATTATGGAAAAAGACAAATATGTATTATAAAAAATGTATACAATTAAACATATTTATAATTACAAATATATGAAATGGAAAATATGGACAATGAAAAATATTAAAACTGACAAAAATGTAAGAATACAAATATACAGAATGACAGTTATGTAAAAAGACGTATATATATAATTACAAAAATGAAAACGGAAACATATATAAAATGACATGTATGTAAGATCACAGTTATGTAACATGAACAATTTCTAAAGTGACAAATTTGTAGAATAAAAAATATATCAAATGAAAAATATTTACAAATATAAACATAAAATGATAAATATACTAAATGACAAATATAAAAATGAGAGATATATAATATAACAGAGGTATAAAATGACAAACATATGAAATGAAAAATTTATAAAATGACAAGTATGTAAAATGATAAATGCAAAAAGTACAAAACATGTAAACTTAACACTGTACCAAATGACAAATATGTAAGATGATACATATGAAAATTAAGAATATGTCAGCTGAAAAATATATAAAATAAGAAATATGTAGTGACATATTGGAAATGAAAAATTATAGAAGATGACAAGTATATAAAATGAATATTATGTAAAATGACAAACATGTAAAATGACAAATGTATAACAATGCCAAGACAACTGGAGCAAGTTCCAGACAACCGGAGCAAGCCCAAGACAACTGGAGCAAGCCCAAGACAACTGGAGCAAGCCGAAGAAAACTGGAGCAAGGCCAGGAGAA
The DNA here is from genome assembly GCA_023375785.1 of Penium margaritaceum. NCBI lineage: Eukaryota > Viridiplantae > Streptophyta > Zygnematophyceae > Desmidiales > Peniaceae > Penium > Penium margaritaceum. The sequence continues at coordinate 103,659 of SZWC01000526.1, forward strand.
CTGGAGCAAGCCCAAGACACCTGGAGCAATCCCAAAACAACTGGAGCAAGGCCAAGACAACTGGAGCAAGCCGAAGAAAACTGGAGCAAGGCCAGGAGAACTGGAGCAAGCCCAAGACACCTGGAGCAATCCCAAAACAACTGGAGCAAGGCCAAGACAACTGGAGCAAGGCCAAGACAACTTGAGCAAGCCAAATACAACTGGGGAAAGCCCAAGATAACTCGAGCAACCCTAAGACAACTGGGGCAAGGCTGAGACAACTGGAGCAAGCCCAAGACAACTGGCCAAGCACAATACAACAGGTGCAAGGCGAAGAAAACTGGAGCAACGCCAAGACAACTGAAGCAAAACCAAGACACCTGGAGCAAACCCAAAACAACTGGGGCAAGGCCAAGACAACTGGAGCAAGGCCATGACAATTGGAGCAAGCCCAAGGCAACTGGAGGAAGCCCAAGACAAGTGGGGCAAGTCCAAGACACTGGAGCAAGGCCAAGACATCTGGAGCAAGCCCAAGACAACTGGAGCAAGGCCAAGACAGTTGGAGCAAGCCCAAGATAACTGGAGCAGGGCCAAGACAGCTCGAGCAAGCCCAAGAAAACTGGAGCAAGCCCAAGACAACTGAAGCAAGCCCCAGACAAATGGAGCAAGTCCAAGACAGCTGGAGCAAGGGTAATAAAACTGGAGCAAGCCAAATACAACTGGGGAAAGCCCAAGATAACTGGAGCAAGGCCAAGACAACTGGAGCAAGCCCAAGACAACTGAAGCAAGCCCCAGACAAATGGAGCAAGTCCAAGACAGCTGGAGCAAGGGTAATAAAACTGGAGCAAGCCAAAGACGACTGAAACAGGTATACAACATGAAATATGAAATGTATAAAATGACAAATATATAAAATGAAAAGTATATAGAGTGAAAAATACGTTAAATTACAAATATGTAACATGAAAAATTCATAGTGAAAAATATGTAAAATGACAAATATCTCAAATGAAAAATGTTTCAGGTACAAGAAATGTTTCATGACGAATACATAACATGACAAATATATAAAATGACGAAGATACAAAATGACATATATATAACATGAAAGACATATAAAATGACAAATGAGTAAAATCACAGGTATAAAAAATGAAAAATAATTCAATGGACAAATATAGAAAATTGAAAAAATGTAAAATGAAAAATATATAAGATGACAAATATGTAAAAAACTAGTATGAAAAACGACAAAGTATGTAAAATGACAAATATGTATAATGAAAAATATGTAATATGAACACAATTTAGAATTAGAGATGTGTAACATTACAAGTATGCAAGTTTACTAATATATAACATGACAAATATGTATATCGACTAATAAATAGAATTACAAATACATGAACTGGAAAATGTTTCCAATGAAAAATATTTACCATGAAAAATAAATGAAAAGTATATGATAGTATAGTTTAAATGATATAGTATAGTATACCAAATGAAAATATTTAAAAGGGATTCTTTTCACAATGACAAATATGTAAAATGACAAATATGTAAAATGATAAATATATTAAATGACAAGTATATAAGATGTCTGTGACAGGACTCATGTATAAAATGAAACGTTTATAGAATAAAAAATATGTATAATACAGAATGACTGAAATACAAAATATATTTAGTGACAAACATGTAGAATGACAAATATGTAAATTGACGAGAATATAAAATGTCAAAAATGAAAATTGACGAACATGTAGAATGATTAATATATCAAATGAATGATATGACAAAGGACAGATATTTAGAATGAAAACTATTTCAATTGAAAACATGTAAAATGTCAGATATGTAAATCGACAAATATATAGCACGACAAATATGTTAAATGAAACGAATATGAATGAAATATATATAAAATGACAGAAAATGGAAATTAAAATTATGTAAAATGACAAATATGTAAAATGACAAATATATAAACTGAAAAAACCTAAAATGACAAGTATATAAGATGGGAATGATGGAAAATGACGAATATTTAAAATGAAAAATGTGTAAAATGACTAATTTTTACAATGTCAAATATTTGAAGATATATATATATATTAAATGGAAAATATTGAAAATCATGAATACGTATTATGACAAATATATAAAATTAAAAATATGTAAAATGACTCATATGGTCAATGACACATATTACAGATGACAAATCATTCTATCACAAACGTATGGCATGTGAAATATATAAAACAAAAAATATTTGAAATGAAAACATGAAATATGTCAAATATTTAAATTGAAAAATATATAAAATGCAGAGTATGGAAAATAACAAAAATATGCAATTTCAAGTATAAAAATTGACCAATATATACACTGACAAATATGTTAAATTGACAAATATCTGGAATGAAAATTACATAAAATGGCAACTATGTATCATGAAAAACATATGAAATAAAAAATCTAAAAAATGACAAATGTACAGAATAACAGATGTATGAAATGAAAAATGTGTTAAATGACAAATATATAAAATGACAAGTACGTAAAATGCGAATGATGTACCATGACCAGTTTATTGAGTGACAAATGTTTAAAATGACTAATATATGGAATGAAAAGTGTACAAAATGACAAATGTGTAAAATATCTAAAATGGAAAATGTACCAAATGACAGATGTGTAAAATGGTGAATATGTAAATTGAAAAACATGTGAAATGACAAATACATAAAATTACAAATATGTGAAGATACAAATATGGAAAATGACACAGTATGTAAATGACAAATATGTAAAATGACAAATACATGACAAGGCCAACACAACTGGAGCAAGCCCAAGACAACTGGAGCAAGCCCAAGAAAACTGGAGCAAGGCCAATAGAACTGGAGCAAGCCCTAGAGATCTGGAGCAATACCAAAACAATAAAAGCAAGGCCAAGAAAACTGGAGCAAGGCCAATAAAACCGTAGCAAGCACAAGACAACTAGTGCAAGCGCAAGACACCTGGAGCAAGCCATAGACAACTGGAGCATGTCCAAATAGCTGAAGCAAGGCAAAGAAAACTGGAGCAAGCCAAAGACAACTGGATCAAGCCAAAGATAATTGGAGCAAGGTCAAGACACCTCGAGTAAGCTGAAAACGACTGGAGAAAGACCAAGACAACTGAAGCAAAGCTAAAAAAACTGGAGCAAGCCCAAGACAACTGGAGCAAGCCCAAGACACCTGGACCAAGGCCAAGATAACTGATGCAAGGCCAAGACAACTGGAGCAAGGCCAAGACAACTGGAGCAACCCCAAGACAACTGAAACAAGCCCAAGACAACTGGAGCATGGACAAGAAAACTTGATCAAACCCAAGACAACTGGAGAAATTCCATAAAAACTGGAGCAAGGCCAATAAAATTGGAGCAAGCCCAGGACAACAGGATCAAGCCCAAGACAATTGGAGCAAGCCCCAGAAAAATGGAACAAGCCCAAGAAAACTCTAGCAAGGCCAAGAGGACTAGAGCAAGGCCAAGACAACTGGAGCAAGGCCAAAACAAGTAGGGCAAGGCCAAGACAGATGGAGCAAGCCCAAGACTACTGGAACAAGGCCAAGAAAATTGGAGCAAGCCCAAGACAACTGGAGCAAGCCCAAGACAACTGGAGCAAGGCCAAAACAAGTAGGGCAAGGCCAAGACAGATGGAGCAAGCCCAAGACTACTGGAACAAGGCCAAGAAAATTGGAGCAAGCCCAAGACAACTGGAGCAAGCCCAAGACAATTGGGGCAAGCCCAAGACAACTGTGGCAAGCCTAAGAGAACTGGAGAAAGTCCAAGACAACTGGAGCAAGCCCAAGAAAACAGGAGCAAGGCCGAGACAACTAGAGCAAGCCCAAGACACCTGGAGCATGCTAAAAACAACAGGAGCAAGGCCAAAACAACTGGAACAAGGCCAATACAGTTTGAGCAAGCCCAAGACAACTGGAGGAACCCCAAGACAAATGAACCAAGTCCAAGACAGCTAGAGAAAGGCCAAGACAACAGGAAAAAGCCCCAGACAACTGGAGCAAGCCTAAGACAACTGGAACAAGGCCAAAACAACTGGAGCAAGGCCACGAAAACTGCAGCAATCCCCAAGACAACTGCAGCAAGCCCAAGACAACTGGATTATGCCGAAGAGAACTGGATCAGGGCCAAGACAATTGGAGCAAGGAAAAACAAACTGGAGCAAGTCCAAGACAACTAGAGCAGTCCCAAGACAACTGGAGCAAGGCCAAGAGAACTAGAGCAAGGCCAAGACAACTGGTGCAATCCCAAGACAACTGGAGCAAGGCCAAGACAACTAGAGCAGTCCCAAGACAACTGGAGCAAGGCCAAGAGAACTAGAGCAAGGCCAAGACAACTGGTGCAATCCCAAGACAACTGGAGCAAGGCCAAGACAGTTCTAGCAATCTCAATACAACTGGAGCAAGGACAGGAAAAATTGACGAAGCCCAAGACAACTAGAGCAAGCCCAAGACAACTGCGGCAAGCTTAAGACAACGGGAGCAAGCTTGATACAACAAAAGCAAGGCCAAGACAACTGGAGCAAGCCCAAGACAACTGGAGCAAGCCCAAGACAACTGTAGAAAACACAATACAACTGTAGCAAGCCCAAGACAACTGGCGCAAGGCCAAGAAAACTGGAGCAAGGCCAAGACAACTGGAGCAAGATCAAAACAACAAAAGCAGGCCCAAGACAGCTGGAGCACGTCCAAGACAGCTGGATCAAGGCCAAGACAACTGGAGCAAGCACAAGAGAACTAAAATAATCCCAAGACAACTGGAGCAAGGGCAATACAACTGGAGCAAGCCCACGACAACTGAAGCAAGCCCGAGACAATTGGAGCAAGTCCAAGACAACAGGAGCAAACCCAAGACATATAGAGCAAGGCCAATACAACTAGAGGAAGGCCAAAACAACTGGAGCAAGGCCAAAACAACTCGAGCAAGCCCAAGACAGCTGGCGCAAGCCCAAAACACCTGTAGTGAGGCCAAGAAACTGGAGCAATGACAATAAAACTGGAGCAAGCCCAAGACAACTAGAGCAGGCTCAAGACAACTTGTGCAAGTCCATGACAAATGGAGCAAGGCCAAGACAACTGGAGCAAGTCAAAGACAACTGGAGAAAGCCCAAGTCAAGTAGAGCAAGGCCAAGACAACTTGAATAAGCCCAAAACAACTAGATCAGGCCTAAGACAAGTGGAGCAAGGCCAAGACAACTGGTGAAATTCCAAGACAACAAGAGCATGGCCAAGAGAACTGGAGCAAAACCAAGACAGCAGGATAAAGCTGAAGACAACTGGAGCGGGGCCAAGAGAACTCGAGCAAGACTAATACAACTAGAGCAAGCCGAGTACAACTGGGGCAAGCCCAGGACAACTGGAGCATTCCAAAGACAACCGGAGGAAGGCCAAGACAAGTGGAGCAAGCCCAAGACAGCTGGAATAAGTCGCAGACAACTGAAGCAAGTCCAAGAAACCTGGAGCAAGTCGAAGACAGCTGGAGCAAGGCCAAGACAATTGGAGCAAGCCCCAGACAACTTACGCAGGCCCAAGATTACTGGAGCAAGCCAAAGACAACTAGGGCAAGGCCAAGACAGATGGAGCAAGCCAACGACTAATGGAGGAGGCCAAGACAACTGGAGCAAGCTAAAGACAACTGGAGCAAGCCCAAGACACCTGGGGCAAGCCCAAGACAACTCGAGTAGGCCTAAGAAAACTAGAACAAGGCTAAGAAACCTGGAGCAAGCCCAAGAAAACTGGAGCAAGCCCAAGAAGACTGGAGCAAGCCCAAGAAAACTTAAGCAAGCCCAAGACAGCTAGAGCAAGCCCAAGACACTTGGAGCAAGCCAAAAACACCTCGACCAAGGCCAAGACAACTGGAGCAAGCCCAAGAAAACTGGAGCAAGCCCAAGAAAACTGGAGTAAGCCCAAGACAACTAAAGCACGTTCAAGACAACTAGAGCAAGGCCAAGACAACTATATCAAGCCCAAGACACCTAGAGCAAGCCCAAGACAACTGGAGCAAGAATAAGACAACAGGAGCAAGGCCAAGAAAACTGGAGCAATCCCAAGACAACTGGAGCAAGTCCCAGACAACGGGAGTAGGCCAAAGACAACTGGAGTAGGGCCAAGAGATCTGGAGGAAGGCCAAGACAACTGGAGCAAGCCCAAGACAACTGGAGCAAGGCTAAGACAACTGGATCAAGGCCAAGTCAACTATTGCAAGCCCAAGAAAACTGGAGCAAGGCCAAGTCAAATCCAGGAAACCCAAGAGCAGTAGATCAAGCCCAAGATAACTCGGGCGAGCCCAAGACAACTCGAGCAAGCCTGAGACAACTGGAGCAAGGCCAAGACAACTGGAGCAAGCCCAAGACGACCGGTGTAATCCCAAGACAGCAAAAGGAGGGCGAAGACAACTGGAGTGAGGCCAAGAAAACTGGAGCAAGCTCAAGAAAACTGGAGCAAGCCTAATACATCTTGAGCAAGCCCAAAACAACTGGAGCAAGGCCAAGAAAACTGGAGGAAGGCCAAGAAAACTGGAGCAAGCCCTAGACAACCGGGGCAAGCCCAAGACAACTGGAGCAGGCCCAAGACAACAAGAGCAAGGCCAAGACAACTGGAGTAAGCCCAAGAAAACTAGAGCAAGCCAAAGATAGCAGGAGAAGGCCCGCAAAAAATGGAGAAAGCCCAAGAGACCTGGAGCAAGGCCAGTACCACTGGAGCAAGGCCAAGAAAACTGGAGCAAGGCAAAGACATCTGGAGGAAGCCCAAGACAACTGGAGCAATGCCAAGACAGCATGAGCAAGCCCAAGACAATGGGAGCAAGCCCAAGACAACTCGGGCAAGCCCAAACCAACTGGAGCAAGCCTAAAACAACTGGAGCAAGGCTAAGACAACTGGAGCAAGCCCAAGAATACAGGAGCAAGCCCAAGACAGCTGGAGCAAGCCCAAGAAACCTGGAGTAAGCCCAAAACAACTGGGGTAAGGCCAAATAAACTTGAGAAATGCCAAGACAACTTGAGCAAGCCGAAGACAACTGGAGCAAGCCCAAGACAACTGGAGCAAGTCAAAGACAACTAGATCAAGGCCAAGACAACTGGAGCAAGCCCACAACAACTAGAGCAAGGCAAAGACAGCTGGAGCAAGCCCAAACAAATGGAGCAGGGCCAAGACAACTCGAGCAAGGCCAAGACATTAAGAGAAGGCCCAAGACAACTGGGGCAAGCCCAAGACGACTGGAGCAAGCCGAAGACAACTGGAGGAAGGCCACAAAAACTGGAGCAAGCCCAAGACAACTGGAGCAAGCCC
>SZWC01000526.1:111042-122857 GCA_023375785.1 Penium margaritaceum
CCACAACAACTAGAGCAAGGCAAAGACAGCTGGAGCAAGCCCAAACAAATGGAGCAGGGCCAAGACAACTCGAGCAAGGCCAAGACATTAAGAGAAAGCCCAAGACAACTGGGGCAAGCCCAAGACGACTGGAGCAAGCCGAAGACAACTGGAGGAAGGCCACAAAAACTGGAGCAAGCCCAAGACAACTGGAGCAAGCCCCACATAGTTGGAGCAAGTCCAAGACAGCTGGAGCAAGGCTACCAAAACTGGAGCAATCCAAAGAAAACTGGAGCAAGCCAAGGATAACTGGAGCAAAGCCAAGACAATTGCAGCAAGCCCAAGACAACTGGTGCAAGCCTGATACAACTAGAGCAAGGCCAAGAAAACTGGAGCAAGCCCAAGACAAATAGAGCAAGCCTAAGACAACTGGACAAGGCCCAAGACAACTGGAGCAAGCCCAAGACAAATGGACCAAGACCCAAGACGACTGGAGCAAGGCCAAGACAACTAGAGCAGACCCAATGCAACTGAAGCAAGCGCAAGACAACTGGAGAAAGCCCAAGACACCTAGGGCAATGCAAAAACGGATGGAGCAAGGCCAAGATAGCTGGAGGAAGGCCAAGACAACTGGAGCAAGCCCAAGACAACTGGAGCAAGGACAAGACAACTGGGGCAAGCCCAAGACAACCGGGGCAAGCCCAAGACAACTAGAGCAAGCATAGGACACCTGCAACAAGGCCAAGAATCCTGGAGCAAGACCAAGATAACTGGAGCCAACCCAAGACAACTGGAGCAAGCCCAAAAAAACCGACTAAGGCCAAGACAACTGGAGGAATCCCAACAAACTTCGGGCAAGCCAAAATCAAGTGGAGCAAGGCCACTACAACTGGAGCAAGATCAAGACAACACGAGCAAGCCTAAGACAACTGGAGCAAGCCCAAGACAACTGGAGCAAGGCCAAGACAGCTGGAGCAAGCCCAAGACAACATGATCAGGGCCAAGACAATTGGAGCAAGCCCAAGACATTTATATCAAGCCCAAGACAATTGGTGCAAGCCCAAGACGACTGGAGCAAGACGAAGACAAATGGAGGAGAACAAAACAACTGGATGAAGCCAAAGACAACCGGCGCAAGCCCTAGACAATTGGAGCAAGTCCAAGATATCTGGAGCAAGGCTACAAAAATTGAAATAATTCAAAGACAGCTGGAGAAAACCAAAGATAATTGGAGCAAAGCCAAGACAATTGGACCAAGCCCAAGACAACTGGTGCAAGCCTGATACAACTGGAGCAAGGCCAAGAGAACTGGAGCAAGGCCAAGACAAGCAGACCAAGCGGAAGACGACTGGGGTAAGGCCAAGACAGCTGGAGCAAGGCCAAGCCAACTGGAGCAAGCCCAATACTACTGACGCTAGCCAAAGACAACTGGAGCAAGCCCAAGACAACTAGGGCAAGGCAAAAACAGATGTAGCAAGGCCACGACTACTGGAGCAAGGCCTAGAAACCTTAAGCATGCCCAGGACAACTGGAGCAAGACCAAGAGACCTGGGGCAAGCCCAAGACAACTGGAGCAAGCCTAAGACAACTGGAGCAAGACCAAGAGAACTGAAGCAAGCCTAAGACAACTGGAGCAAGCCCAAGACAACTGGAGCAAGCCCAAGTAAACTGGAGCAAGGCCAAGACAACTGGAACAAACCCAAGACACCTAAAGCAAGCCCAAAACAACGAGGGCAAGGCCACGACAACTGGAAGAAGCCCAAGACACCTGGAGCAAGGCCAAGACAACTGGAGCAAGCCCAAGATAACTGGAGCAAGTCCAGACAACTAGAGCAAGACCAAGACAACTGGAGCAAGCCAAAGACAACTGTAGCACGCCCAAGAGAATAGGAGCAAGGCCAAGACAACTGCATCAAAGCCAAGACAACTGGAGCTAGCCCAAGACAACTTGAGCAGGCCCAATACAACTCGATCTACCTCAAGACACAACTAGAGCAAGGCCAAGACAACTGGAGCAAGCCCAAGAGAATAGGAGCAAGGCCAAGACAACTGCATCAAAGCCAAGACAACTGGAGCTAGCCCAAGACAACTTGAGCAGGCCCAATACAACTCGATCTACCTCAAGACACAACTAGAGCAAGGCCAAGACAATTGGAGCAAGGCCGAGACAACTGGAGCAATGCCAAGACAGCTGGAGCAAGAAAAAGAAAACTGAAGCAAGGCAAATACAACAGGAGCAAGCCCAAGACAACTGGAGCAAGCCCAAGACAACTGGGGCAAGCTCAAGACAACTGGAGCAAGCCTACAAGAACTGGATCAAGCCAAACACAACAGGAACAAGCCCAAGAAACTGGAGCAATGCCAGGACAACTGGAGCAAGACCAAGAAAACTGGAGCAAGCCAAAGAAAACTGGAGCAAGCCCAAGACAACAGGAGCAAGTGAAAGACAACTGTAGCAAGGCCAAGATAACTAGAGCAAGGCCAATACAACTGAAGCATGCCCAAGACAACTAGAGCAGGCCCAAGAGAACTGAAGCAAGGCCAAGTTAACTGGAGCAAGGCAAAGACAACTGGAGCAAGGCCAAGACAACTGGAGCAAAGCCAAGACAGCTGGAGAAAGTCCAGTACAACTGGAGCAAGGCCAAGACAACTGAGGCAAGCCAAAGACAACTGGAGCAAGCCCACGACAACTGGGACAAGCTCAAAACAACTGGAGCAAGCTTAAGAAAACTGGAGAAAGTGAAGGAAATCTGGTGCAAGCCCAAGACAACAAGAGCAAGATCAAGACAACTGGGGCAATCCCAATCAAACTGTAGAAAGCCTAAGACAACTGGAACAGGGACAAGCAATATGGAGCAATAAGAAGACAACTGGAGCGAGCCAAAGACAACTGGAGCAAGCCCAAGAAAACTGGAGCAAGGCCAAGACAACATGAGTAAGCCCGAGATGTCTGGAGCTAGCCAAAAAGAACAGGAGCAAGGCCAAGACAACTGGAGCAAGCCCAAGACAATTGCAGCAAGATCAAGACAACTGAAGCAAGTCCAAGACAACTGGAGAAATTCCAAGAAAACTGGCGAAAGCCCAAGAGAACTAGAGCAAGGCCAGGACAACTGGAGCAAGGCCATTAAAAATGGGGTAAGCCCAAGACAACTGGAGAAAGCCCAAGAAAACTCGACCAAGGCAAAAAAAGCTGGAGCAGGGCCAAGACAACTGGAGCAAGGACAATAAAACTAGAGCAAGACCAAGAAAACTGGAGCAGGCCTAAGGCCACTTGATCGAGGCCAAGACAACTAGAGCAAGGTCAAGACAACTGGAGCAAGGACAAGACAACTGGAGCAAGGCCAAGACAAGTGGAGCAAGGCCAAGACAGCTGTAGCAAGCCCAAGACAAGTGGAGCAAGGCCAAGAAAAATTGAGGAAACCCAAGGCACCCAGAGCAAGCCCAAAACTTCTCGGGCAAGCCGAAGACAACTGGAGCAAGCCCAAGACAACTGGAGCACACAGAAGACAATGGGAGGAAGGCCAAGACAACTGGAGCAAGGCCAAGACAACTGGAGCAAGCTCAAGAAAACTGGAGCAATCTCAAGATGACTGGAGAAATTCACAGAGAACTGGAGAAAAGCCAAGACAAGATGAGCACGCCCAAAACAACTGAAGCAAGGCCAAGTCAACTGGAGCAAGGCCAAGAGAACTGGAGCAATCCCAAGACAACTGGAGCAAGCATAAGACAAGTGGACCAAGGCCAAGACAACTGGAGCAGGGCCAGGAAAACTGGAGCAAGCCCTAGACAACTTGAGCAATCACAAGACAAATGGAGCAGGTCCAACAGAATTGGAGCAAGGCCAAGACAACTGGAGTAAGGCCAAGACAACTGGGGCAAGGCCAAGACATCTGGAACAAGGCCAAGACGACTGGAGCCAGGCTAAGACAACTGGATCAGCCCCAAGACAACTTGAGAAAGTCCAATACAACTGGGGCAAGCCCAAGAAAACTCGAGCAATCCCAAGAAAATTGGAGCAAGGTCAAGACAACTGGAGCAAGCCCAGGACAACTGGAGCAAGCAAAAGACAACTGGTGCAAGGCCAAGAAAAATGGAGCAAGGCCAAGACAACTGGAGCAAACCCAAGACACCTGGAGCAATCCCAAAACACCTGGGGCAAGGCCAAGACAGCTGGAGCAAGGCCATGACAAGTAGAGCAAGCCCAAGACATCTGGAGCAAGCCTTAGACAACTGGAGCAAGTCCAAGACAACTGGAGCAAGGCCAAGACAACTAGAGCAAGTCCAAGAAAACTGGTGCAAGGCCAAGACAGCTGAAGCAAGCCCAAGACAACTGGAGCAGGGCCAATAAAACTCGAGCAAGCCCAAGACAGCTAGAGCAAGCCCAAGACAACTGGGGCAAGCCAAAGAAATGTGGTGCAACCCCATGAAAACCGGAGGAAGCCCAAGGTAACTGGAGCAAGCCCAATACAACTAGAGCAAGGCCAATACAATTGGAGCAAGCCCAAGACAACAAGAGCAAGCCCAAGACACCTAGAGAAATCCCAAGACAAGTGGAGCAAGCCCAAGATAACTGGAGCAAGGCCAAGACAACTAGAACAAGGCCAAGAAAACTGGAGCAAGGCCAAAACAACTAGGGCAAGGCCAAGACAGTTGAACCAAGCCGAAGACTACTGGAGCAACGCCAAGAAAACTGGAGCAAGCCCAAGACAACTGGAGCAAACCCAAGACAACTGGGGAAAGCCCAAGATAACTGTTGCAAGCCTAAGACAACTGAATCAAGGCCAAGACAACTCAAGAAACCCCAAGAAAACTGGAGCAAGGCAAAGAAAACTGGAGCAAGCCCAAGACACCTAGAGCACGCCGAAAGCAACTGGAGCAAGGCCCAGACAAGTGGAGCAAGGCCAAGACAACTGGAGAAAGTCCAAGACAACTGCAGCAACCCTAAGACAACTGGAGCATGCCAAAGGCAACTGGAGCAGGGCCAGGACAACTGGAGCAAGCCCAAGACAACAAGAGCAAGCCCAAGACACCTAGAGCACGCCGAAAGCAACTGGAGCAAGGCCCAGACAAGTGGAGCAAGGCCAAGACAACTGGAGAAAGTCCAAGACAACTGCAGCAACCCTAAGACAACTGGAGCATGCCAAAGGCAACTGGAGCAGGGCCAGGACAACTGGATTAAGGCAAAGCCAACGGGAGCAAGCCCAGGACAACTGGAGCAAGCCAAAGACAACTGGAGCAAGCCCAAGACAACTGGAGCAAGGCCAAGACAACTGGAGCAAGGCCAAGACAACTTGAGCAAGCTCAAACCAACTGGAGCAAGCCCAAAACAGCTGGAGCAAGTCCAAGACAACTGGAGCAAGGCCAAGAAAACTGGAGCAAGCACAACACAAATGGAGCAAGCCCAATACAATTGGAGCAAGGCAAATACAACTGGAGCATGCCCAAGACAACTCAAGCAATCCCAAACAACTTGGAGCAAGCCCAGGACAACTGGAGCAAGCCCAGGACATCTGGAGCAAGGCCAAGACAAATAGAGCAAGGCCAAGACCATTGGAGCAAGGCCAAGAGAGATCGAGCAAGCCCAAGGCAACTGGAGCAAGGACAAGACAACTGGAGCAAGCCCAAAACAATTGGAGCAAGCCCAAGAAAACTGGGGAAAACCCAAGACAAGTAGAGCAAGCCTAAGACAACTTGACCAAGGCCAAACAAACTGGAGCAAGCAGAAGACAACTGGAGCAAGCACAAGACAACTGAAGCAAGCCCAAGAAAACAAGAGCAAGGGCAAGACAACTGGAGCAATCTCAAGACACCTGGAGCAAGCCCAAAAAGCCTATTCCAGGGCCAAGACATCTGGATCAAGGCCAAGCCAAATGGAGCAAGCCCAAGACAACTGGAGCAAGCCCAAAACAACTGGTTCAAGTCCAAGACAACTGGAGCAAGGCCAAAATAACTGGAGAAAGCCCAAGACAGCTGGAGCAAGCCCAAGTAAACTGGGGCAAGGCCAAGAAAACTGGAGCAAGGCCAAGAAAACTGAAGCAAGCCCAAGACAAGTGGAGCAGGCCAAAGACAACTGGAGCATGGCCAAGACAACTGTTGAAAGGCCAATACAACTCTCTAACAATTGCTATATTCCCGTGCAACTCCATACAAACAACAATGTACAGATTGATGCAACTCCGTGCAACTCCGTACCACTCCTTACAACTCTGTACAACCTTGTACAATTCTGTACGACTCCATACAACTTCATACAACTCCGTACAACTATGTACAACTCCATACAAATCACTCCATGCAACTCCATAAAAATGCGTTTAACTCCGTACAACTCTGTACAACTCTTTACAACTCTCTAAAACCCTGTACAACTTTGTACAACTCCTTCCAACTCCATAAAACTCCGTACAACTCCATATAGCCCCATAAATCTCTGTACAACTTGCTACAACTTGCTACAACTTGCTACAACTCCATACTACTGTGTACAAATCCGTACCCTTTCGAACAACTCTATACAGCTCCAAAAACTTCTGTAAAAGTCTGCATAGCTCTGTACAACTCCCTTCAACTCTTAAAACTCCATAAACCTTTGTAAAACGTTGTACATTTCAGTACAGCTATGTACAACTCAGTACAACTCTGAACACATCGTAAAAACGCCAGACAACTCCGTACCACTCTGTGCAACTTTGTACCATTCCGTATGACCCAGCACAACTCTTTAAACCTCCGTACAACTCTGTCTACCTCCGTACAACTCTTTACAACTCCGTACGACTCAGCATAACTCCTTACGGCTCCGGAAAACTCCGTACAACTCCGTACACATCAGCTCAACTCCGTACAACTCCGTACAACTCTTTACATTTGTGTACAACTCTGCACAACTGTTTACAACTCTGTACAACTTGCTACAACTCCGTACAACTCTGTACAGCTCCGTAAAACTCCGTACATTTCCATGCATCACTCTACAGCTCCACACAGCTCCGTAAAACATTGTACAAATCCGTACAACTTAGTACAATTCCGTACAGCTGTCTACAATTTGTACACCTCCATGCAACTCGCTACGACTTGGTACAGCTCTGTACAACTCCACACAACTCTGCACAAAACTGTACAACTTTGTACAACAACCTCCAACTTCACACAACTCCGCACAACACCGTACAACGCCGTACACATTTGTACAAAAGTTTGTATAAAATGAAAAATATGTAAAATGTCAATTATGGTGCAAGACCAATTTATGAAATGACAAATATGTAAAACGACAATTATATGAAATGGAAAATAAATAAAAACAGAAATTAATAAAATGAAATGGATATAAAATTACAAACATACAAAATAACAGATATATTACATGACAGATATACAAAATGAAAAATATATGAAATGACAAATATATACAATTACAAGTATGTAAAATGACAAATGTATGAAGTGAAATATGTGAAATGAAAAATATATCAAATGACAACCATATAAAAAGATAACTATTTCAAAATAAGAAATATGTAAAGTTACAAATATGTAAAGTGACAAATATAGAAAATGACAAAGTATATAAAATGACAAATATGAAAAATGATAAACATGTGAAATGACAAACATGTAAATGATGAATATATAACAAGGCCAACACAACTAGGGAAAGCCCAAGACAACTGGAGCAAGCCTAAGACAACTGGTGCAAGCGTTAGAAAACTGGAGCGAGGCGAAGAGAACTAGAGCAAGCCCAAGACACCTGGAGCAATCCCATAACAACTGGAGCTAAGCCACGATAACTGGAGCAAGGCCAAGAAGGCTGGAGCAAGCCCAAGACAACTAGAGCAAGCCCAAGACAACTGGAGCAATCCCTAGAAAACTGGAGCAAGTCCAAGATAGCTGGAGCAAGACGAAGGAAAGTGGAGTAAGCCAAAGACAACTGGAGCAAGCCAAAGATAATTGGAGCAAGGACAAGACACCTGGAGCAAACCCAAGACAACAGGAGCAAGCCTGATACAACTGGAGCAAGGCCAAGACAACTGGAGCAAGCCGAATACAACTGGAGAAAACCCAAGACAACTAGAGCAAGCCCAAGACAACTGGAGCAAGCCCAAGACAACAGGAGCAAGCCTGATACAACTGGAGCAAGGCCAAGACAACTGGAGCAAGCCGAATACAACTGGAGAAAACCCAAGACAACTAGAGCAAGCCCAAGACAACTGGAGCAAGCCCAAGACATGTGGACCAAGCCCATGAGGACTGGAGGAACGCCAAGAGAACTAGAGCAAGGCCGAGACAACTAGAGCAAGCTCAAGACAACTGAAACAAGACCAAGACAACTGGAGAAGATCTAAGACAACTGGAGCAAGGGCAAGACAACTGAAGCAAGCCCAAAAAAGCTGGAGCAAGCCCAATACAACTGGTGCAAGGCCAATACAGCTAGGGCAAGGCCAAGACAGATGGAGCAAGCCCAAGACTACTGGAGCAAGGCCAAGACAATCGGAGCAAGACCACGATAACTGTAGCAAGCCCACAAAAACTGGGGAATTTCAAGACAAAATGGAGCATGCCTAAGACAACTGGAGCAAGGCCAAGAAACCTGGATCAAGCCCAAGACAACTGGAGCAAGCCGAAGACACCTTGAGCAAGCCAAAGAAAACAGGGGCAAGGCAAAGACAACTGGAGCAAGCCCAAGACACCTGGAGTTAGCCGAAAACAACTGGAGCAAGGCCAAGACAACTGGAGCAAGGCTAAGACAACTGAAGCAAGCCCAAGACACCTGGAGTTAGCCGAAAACAACTGGAGCAAGGCCAAGACAACTGGAGCAAGGCTAAGACAACTGAAGCAAGCCCAACACAACTGGAGCATTTCGAAGAAAACTGGAGCAAGGCCAAGACAACTAGAGCAAGGGCAAGCAAACTAGAGAAAGCCCAACACAACTGGAGGAGGCCCAAACTAGTTGTAGCAAGCCCCAGACAACCAGAGCAAGCCCAAGACAGCTATAGCAAGCCCAATACAACTGGAGTAAGCCCAAGACAAGTGGAGCAAGACCAAGACAACTGGAGCAAGGCCAAAACAACTGGAGCCAGGCCAAGACAACTGAGGCAAGCCCAAAGTAACTGAAGCAAGCCCAGGAAAACTGGAGCAAGTCCAAGAAAACCGGAGCAAGGCCCAGAAAACAGAAGCAAGCTCAAGACAACTGGTGCAAGCCCAAGAAGATGGGAGCAAGTTCATCTGGAGCAAGCCCAAGACAACTGAAGCAAGCCCAACACAATTGGAGAAAGCCCATTAAAACTGGAGCAAGCCAAAGAAATCTGGAGCAAGGCCAAGATATTTGGAGCAAGGCCAAGAAAATTGGAGCAAGGCCAAGACAGATGGAGGAAGTCCAAGACAACTGGAGCAAGGAAAAGACAACTGGGGCAAGCCCAAGACATCTGGAGCAAGCCTACGAAAACTGGACCGAGGCCAAGAAAACTGGAGGAAGCCAAAGACAACTTGAGCAAACTCAAAACAACTGGAATAAGGAGAAGAAAACTGGAGAAATTCCAAGACAACTGGAGCAAGCCCAAAACACCTGGAGCAAGCCCAAAACACCTGTAGCAAGGCCAAGTAAACTGGAGCAAGGACAAGACAAGTGGAGCAAGCCCAAGGCAACTGGACAAAGCCGAAGACAACTGGTGCAAGTCCAAGATTACTTGAGCAAGACCACGACAACTGGGGTTAGTCCAAGACAACTAGAGCAGGCCTAAGACAACTAGAGCAAGGCCAAGACAACTGCAGCAAGGCCATGACAACAAGAGCAAGGCCAATAAAAGTAGAGCAAAGCTAAGACATCTGGAGCAAGCCCAGGAGAACTGGAGCAGGGCCAAGAAAACTCCAGCAAGCCTAAGACAATCGGAGCAAGCCCAAGACAACTGGGGCAAGACCAAGACAACTGGAGCAAGCCAAAGACAACTGGAGGCAGGCCAAGACAACTCGGTCAAGCCCAAGACAACTAAAGCAAACCGCAGAAAGCTTGACTGAGGCGAAGAAAACTGGAGCAAGCCCTGAAGTACTGGAGCCAGCCCAAGACAACTTGAGCAAGCCCAAGAAAACTGGAGCAACGCCAAGACAATTGGAGCAAGCCGTAGACACCTGGAGCAAGCCCAAAACACCTGTAGCAAGGCCAAGACAACTGGCGCAAGGACAAGATAACTGGAGCAAGTCCAAGATAACTAGAGCAATCCCAAGACAACTAGTGCAAGTCCAAGACAACTTGAGCAAGTTCAAGACTGCTGGGGCAAGCCCAAGACAACTGGAGCAAGCCCAAGTCAACTCGAGCAAGGCCAGAACAACTGGAGCAAGGCCAATAAAACTTGAGCAAGCCTAAGATAACTGGAGTTAGCCCAAGACAACTAGAGCAGGCCTAAGACAACTGGAGCAAGGTCATGAAAACTGCAGCAAGGCGAAGACAACTTGAGCAAGGCCAAGACAACTGGAGCAAGCCCAAGAAAACTGTTGCAAGGCCAATACAACTCGAGCAAGCCCAAGACAATTAGAGCAAGCCTGATACAACTAGGGCAAGCCCAAGACAACTGGAGCAAGTTGAAGAGAACTGGCGGAAGGCCAAGACAACTGGGGCAAGCCCAAGACAACTGGAGAAAGCGGAAGACAACTGGATCAAGTCCAAGCAAGCTGTAGCAAGTCTAAGACAACCTGAGCAAGCCAAAGACAACTCGAGCCAGCCAAACATAACTAGAGAAAGTCCAAGACAGTTGGAGAAATCCCTGGACAACTGGAGCAAGCCTGATACAACTGGAGAAAGGCCAAGCCCACTAGAGCAAGCCCAAGAGAACTGGAGCAAGCGCAAGACAACGGGGCCAATTCCAAGATAACTAGAGTAAGCCTTCAACAGCTTGAACAAGGCCAAGAAACCTGGAGCAAGCCCAATACAACTGGAGCAAGCCCAACAGGACTGAAGCAAGCCCAAGAAAAGTGGATTAAGGCCAAGAGAACTGGAGCCAGACCAAGAATCTTGGAGCAAGCCAAATAATCCTGGAGCAAGCCGAATACAACTGGAGCAAGTCGAAAACAACTCAAGCAAGCCCAAGACAACAAGAGTACGCCCAAGAAAACTGAAGCACGTCCAAGACAACTAGAGCAAGGCCAAGACAACTGGAGGAAGCCCAAGACAACTGGAGACAGCCCAAGACAGCTGGAGCAACGCCAAGACAACTGGTGCAAGGCCAAGAAAACTGGAGCAATCCCAAGACAAATGGAGCAAGCCCAAGACAGCTGTAGCAGGCCAAAGACAGCTGGAGCAGGGCCAATACAACTGTAGCAAGGCCAAGACAACTGGAGGAAGCCTAATACAATTGGAGCAAGGCTATGATAACTGGAGCAAGGCCAATGCAGCTGCTGGAAGCCCAAGACAACTGGAGAAATGCCAAGACAAATCCAAGTAGCCAAAGAGAACTAGAGCAAGACCAAGATAACTGGTGCAAGCCCAAGACACATGGAGCAAGCCTGATACAACAAGAGCAAGGCCAAGACAACTGGAGCAAGTACAAGATAACTGGAGCAAGCCTAAGACAACTAGAGGAAGGCCAAGACAACTCGAGCAAGGTCAAGACAACTGGAGCAAGCTCAAGACAACTGGAGCAAGACCAAGACACCTGGAGCAAGTCCAAAACAATTGGAGCAAGGCCAAGAAAACTGGAGAAAGTCCAAGAAATCTGGAGCAAGCCCAAGATAACTGGAGAAAGCCGAAGACAACTGGATCAAGCCCTAGATAACTGGAACAAGGCCAAGAAAACTGGAGCAAGCCCTAGACAACTGGAGCAAGCCCAAGACAACTGGAGCA
>SZWC01000526.1:123767-148351 GCA_023375785.1 Penium margaritaceum
CTTGCTCCAGTTGTCTTGGCCTTGCTCCAGGTGTCTTTGGCTTGCTCCAAGTGTCTTGGGCTTGCTCCAGTTGTCTTGGACTTGCTCGAGTTTTCTTGGGCTTGCCCCAGTTTTTTTGGGCTTGCTCCAGTTGTCTTGGTCTTGCTCCAGGTTTCTTGGACTTGTTCCAGTTGTCTTAGGCTTACTCGAGTTGTCTTGGGCTTTCCCTAGTTTTCTTGGGCTTGCTCCAGTTGTGTTTGTCTTGCTCCAAATGTCTTGGCCTTGTTCTAGTAGTCTTGGGCTTTCCCCATCTGTCTTGGCATTGCCTAAGTTTTCTTGGGCTTGCTCCAGTTGTCGTGGGCTTCCGTCGGTTGTCTTGGGCTTGCTCCAGTTGTCTTGGCCTTGCTCCAGATGTCGTGGCCTTGCTACAGTTATCTTGGACTTGGTCTAGTTGTCTTGGGCTTGCTGAAGTTATCTTGTGATTGCACCAGTTGTCTTGGGCTTGCTCCAGTTCTCTTGGCCTTGCTCCAGTTTCATCAGGCCTTCTCAAGTTGTCTAGGACTTGCGACAATTGTCTTGGTTTTACTCCAGTCATCTTTGGCTTGCTCCAGTTGTCTTTGGCTTGCTCCCGTTGTCTTGCACTTGCTCCAGCTGTCTTCAACTTGCTCCAGTTGTCTAGGGCTTGCTCCAGTTGTCTTGGGCTTGCTCCAGGTGTCTTTGCCTTCCTCCAGTTGTATTTGGCTTGCACAAATTGTCTTGGGCTTGCCCCAATTGTCTTGGGCTTGATCTAGTTGTCTTTGGCTTGCTCGAGTTGTCTTGGCCCTGCTCCATTTGTCTTGGGCTTTCTCCAGCTATGTTGGCCTTGCTCCAATTATCTTGAGCTTGCTCCAGCTGTCTTGGCCTTGCTCCAGTTGTCTTTGGCCTGCTCTAGTTGTCTTGGGCTAAATCCAGTTGTCTTGGGATTGCTCCAGTTTTCTTTGCCTTGCTCAAATTTTCTTCGCCTTGCTCAAGTAGACATGGGCTTGCTCCAGTTATCTTAAGCTTGCTCCAGTTGTCTTGGCCTTGCTCCAGTTGTCTTGGACTTGCACCAGTTGTCTTGGGCTTGCCCCAGTTGTCTTGGAATTTCTCTAGTTGTCTTGGTCTTTCTCCAGTTGTCTTGGCCTTGCTTCATGTGTTTTGGGTTTTCTCGAGGTGTCTTGGGCTTGCTCCACTTGTCTTGGCCTTGCTCCATTTTTGCTGGCCTTGCTCCAGCTGTCTTGAGCTTGCTCCAGTCGTCTTGGTCTAGTTCCAATTGTTTTTGCCTTGTTCCAGTTGTCCTAGGCTTGCTCCAGTTTTCTTTGGCTTGCCCCAGATATCTTGGGCTTGCTCCAGATGTCTTGTCCTTGCTTCAGTTTTCTTGACCTTGCTCCAGTTGTTTTGACCTTTCTCCAGTTGTCTTGGCCTTGCTTTAGATTTCTTGGGCTTGCTCCAGGTGTCTTGGGCTTGGTCCAGTTTTCTTGCACTTGCTTCAGTTGTGTTGGGCTTACTCTTGTTGTATTGGCCTTTCTCCAGTTATATTGGGCTTGATCCAGTTGTCTTGGCCTTGCTCCAGATTTCGCAAGCTTCCTCCAGTTGTCTTGGGCTTGCTCGAGTTGTCTTGGGCGTGCTCCAGGTTTCTTCTCCTTGCTCCAGTTGTCTTCGGCTTGCTCCNGGAGCAAGCCTAAGACAACTGGAGGAAGGCCAAGACAACTCGAGCAAGGCCAAGACAACTGGAGCAAGCTCAAGACAACTGGAGCAAGACCAAGACACCTGGAGCAAGTCCAAAACAACTGGAGCAAGGCCAAGAAAACTGGAGAAAGTCCAAGAAATCTGGAGCAAGCCCAAGATAACTGGAGAAAGCCGAAGACAACTGGATCAAGCCCTAGATAACTGGAACAAGGCCAAGAAAACTGGAGCAAGCCCTAGACAACTGGAGCAAGCCCAAGACAACTGGAGCAGGCCCAAAACAACGAGAGCAAGGCCAATACAACTAGAGCAAGGCCAAGACAACTGGAGCAAGCCCAAGACAACAGGAGCAGGCCCAAGACAACTTGAGGAAAGCCAAGAGAAATGGAGCAGGGCCAAGACCACTGGAGCAAGGCCAAGAAAACTGGAGCAAGGCCAACACAGCTAGAAAAAGGCCAAGACAACTGGAGCAAGCCCAGGACAGTTGGAGCAAGCCCAAAAAGTCTGGGGCAAGCCCAAGACACCTGGAACATGCCTTAAACAACTGGAGCAAGGCCGAGAAAACTGGACCAAGCCCAAGACAACTAGACCAAGCCCGAGACAACTGGAGCAAGCCCAAGATAACTGGAGCAAGGCCAAGACAAGTGGAGCAAGCCAAAGATGACTGGAGCAAAGCCAATACAATTGGAGCAAGCCCAAGACAACTGGTGCAAGCCTGATACAATTGGAGCAAGGCCAAGACAACTGTAGCAAGACCAAGACAACTGGAGCAAGCCCAAGACAAGTGGAGAAAACCCTAGACAACTGGTGCAAGCCTGATACAACTGGAGCAAGGCCATGACAACTGGAGCAAAGCCAAGACAACTCAACCAAGCCCAAGACTACTTGAGCAAGACCAAGACAATTGGGGCAAGCCCAAGAAAACTGGAGCAACGCCAAGACAACTAGAGCAAGGCATAGACAACTGGAGCAAGGCCAAGACAACTGGAGAAAGGCAAAGAGAGATGTAGCAAGCCTAATACAACTAGAGCAGTGCCAAGACAAATCGACGAAACCCAAGACAACTAGAGAAAGCCCAATACTTGCTCCAGTTGTCTTGGCCTTGCTCCAGTTGTCGTGGGCCTGCTCCAGTTGTCTTGGGCTTGCTTGAGTTGTCTTCGCCTTGCTCCAGTGGTCTTGGCCCTGCTCCAGTTGTCTTTGGCCTGCACCAGGTGTCTTTGGCTTGCTCCAGTTGTCTTGGGTTTGCTCCACGTTTCTTGGCCTTGCTCCAAATGTGATGTGCTTCCTCCAGTTGTCGTGGGCTTGCTCCAGTTATCTTGGGCTTGTCCCAGCTGTCTTGGCCTTGCTCCAGTTGTCTTTGGCCTGCTCTAGTTGTCTTGGGCTAACTCCAGTTATCTTAGGCTTGCTCAAGTTTTATTGGCCTTGCTCCAGTTGTTCTGGCCTTGCTCGAGTTGACTTGGGCTTGCTCCAGTTGTCTTGGTCTTGCTCCAGTTGTCTTGGCCTTGCTTCAGTTGTCTTGGCCTTGCTCCAGATTTCGCAAGCTTCCTCCAGTTGTCTTGGGCGTGCTCGAGTTGTCTTGGGCGTGCTCCAGGTTTCTTCTCCTTGCTCCAGTTGTCTTCGGCTTGCTCCAGTTGTCGTGGGCTTGCTCCAGTTATCTTGGGCTTGTCCCAGCTGTCTTGGCCTTGCTCCAGTTGTCTTTGGCCTGCTCTAGTTGTCTTGGGCTAACTCCAGTTATCTTAGGCTTGCTCAAGTTTTATTGGCCTTGCTCCAGTTGTTCTGGCCTTGCTCGAGTTGACTTGGGCTTGCTCCAGTTGTCTTGGTCTTGCTCCAGTTGTCTTGGCCTTGCTTCAGTTGTCTTGGCCTTGCTCCAGATTTCGCAAGCTTCCTCCAGTTGTCTTGGGCGTGCTCGAGTTGTCTTGGGCGTGCTCCAGGTTTCTTCTCCTTGCTCCAGTTGTCTTCGGCTTGCTCCAGTTGTCGTGGGCTTGCTCCAGTTATCTTGGGCTTGTCCCAGCTGTCTTGGCCTTGCTCCAGTTGTCTTTGGCCTGCTCTAGTTGTCTTGGGCTAACTCCAGTTATCTTAGGCTTGCTCAAGTTTTATTGGCCTTGCTCCAGTTGTTCTGGCCTTGCTCGAGTTGACTTGGGCTTGCTCCAGTTGTCTTGGTCTTGCTCCAGTTGTCTTGGCCTTGCTTCAGTTGTCTTGGCCTTGCTCCAGATTTCGCAAGCTTCCTCCAGTTGTCTTGGGCGTGCTCGAGTTGTCTTGGGCGTGCTCCAGGTTTCTTCTCCTTGCTCCAGTTGTCTTCGGCTTGCTCCAGTTGTCGTGGGCTTGCTCCAGTTATCTTGGGCTTGTCCCAGCTGTCTTGGCCTTGCTCCAGTTGTCTTTGGCCTGCTCTAGTTGTCTTGGGCTAACTCCAGTTATCTTAGGCTTGCTCAAGTTTTATTGGCCTTGCTCCAGTTGTTCTGGCCTTGCTCGAGTTGACTTGGGCTTGCTCCAGTTGTCTTGGTCTTGCTCCAGTTGTCTTGGCCTTGCTTCAGTTGTCTTGGCCTTGCTCCAGATTTCGCAAGCTTCCTCCAGTTGTCTTGGGCGTGCTCGAGTTGTCTTGGGCGTGCTCCAGGTTTCTTCTCCTTGCTCCAGTTGTCTTCGGCTTGCTCCAGTTGTCGTGGGCTTGCTCCAGTTATCTTGGGCTTGTCCCAGCTGTCTTGGCCTTGCTCCAGTTGTCTTGGGCTTGCTCGAGTTGTCTTGGGCGTGCTCCAGGTTTCTTCTCCTTGCTCCAGTTGTCTTCGGCTTGCTCCAGTTGTCTTGGGCTTGCCTAAGTTGTCTTGGTCTTGCTCCAGTTGTCTTGGCCTTGCTTCAGTTGTCTTGGCCTTGCTCCAGTAGTCTAGGGCTTGCTCCATCTGTTCTTGCCTTGCCCTGGTTGTCTTGCCCTTTCTCCAGTTGTATTGGCGTTGCTCCAGTTGTCTTGACCTTGCTCCAGATGTCTTGGGCTTGCTCCAGCTGTCTTGGGCTTGCTCCAATTGTCCTGGACTTGATCCTGTTGTCTTGGGCTTGTTTCAACTTTATTGGCCTTGCTCCAGTTGTCTAAGGCGTGCCCCAACTGTCTTGGGCTTGCTCCAGTTGTCTTGGCTTTGCTTCATTTGTCTTGAACCTCCTCAAGTTGTCTTGGGTTTTCTTCAGTTGTCTTTCACTTGCTCCAGTTGTCATCTCCTTGCTCCAGTTGTCTTGGCCTTGCTCTAGTTGTCATACCCTTGCTCCACTTGTCTTTGGCTTGGTCCAGTTGTCTTTGGCTTTCTCTAGTTGTATTGGGCTTGCTCCAGTTGTCTTGGTGTTGATCCAGTTGTGTTGGGCTCGATCCAGGTATCTTTGCCTTGCTCCAATTAACATTGGTTTGCTCCAGTTCCTTTTGGCTTGCTCCAGTTGTCTTCGCCTTGCTCCATCTGTCCTTGAGTTGCTCCAGTTGTCTAGCATTTTCTCCAGTTGTCTTGGGCTTGCTCTAGTTCTCTTTGGCTTGCTCCAGTTTTCTTGGCCGTGCTATAGTTGTATTGGCCTTGCTCCAGTTGTTTTGGGATTGCTCCAGGTGTCTTGGGCTTGTTCCAGTTCTCCTGGCCTTGCTCCAGTTTCTTTGGCTTGCTCCAGTTGTCTTGGGCTTGCTCCAGTTGTCTTGGGCTTGCTCCGGTTGTCTTGAACATGCTCCAGTTGTCTTGGCATTGTTATGCATTTGTCATTTTACATGTTTGTCATCTTACATAACTATCATTTTATATACTTGTCATCTTCTAAAAGTTGTCATTTCCAATATGTCACTACATATTTCTTGTTTTGTATATTTTTCAGCTGACATATTCTCAATTTTCATGTGTATCATCTTACATATTTGTCATTTGGTACAGTTTTAATTTTACATATTTTTTACTTTTTGCATTTGTCATTTCACATACTTGTCATTTTCTAGACTTTTCATTTCAAATATTTGTCATTTTATACCTCTGTTATATTATATATCTTTAATTTTTATATTTGTCATTTAGTATATTTATCATTTTATGTATGTATTTGTATCTAGTTTTCATTTGATATATATATATTTTTAACAAATTTGTCACTTTAGAAATTGTTCATGTTACATAATTGTTGTCTTCCATATATGTCATTTTATATATGTTTCATTTTTAATTTTCGTAATTATATATATACGTCATTTTACATATCTGTCATTCTGTATGTTTGTATTCCTACATATTTGTCAGTTAAACTATTTTTCATTTTCCATATTTGCCATTTCATATATTTGTAATTATAAATATGTTTAATTGTATACATTGTTTATAATACATATTTGTATTTTTCCATAATAGTCATTTAAAATATTTGGCAATTTAAATATTTGTATATTTTTATGTCTTTCATTTTGAATTCCTGTCATTTTAAATATTGTTTAATGTTATGTTTTTGTCGTTTTTAATATTTGTCATTTTACATTTTTTTCTATTAACATAATTGTTATCTTATACATTTTTCATGAAATATGTGTGTCATTTTACATAATTTCCATTCAACCTATTTGTCATATTGAATGTTCATAATTTTATATATTTTTAAATTTTCATATTTGTCATTGTAAAGTTTTTCATCTTATATTTTCTTCATTCTAAATGGTTGTCATTTAACATATTATTTCTCTATATATTTTGTATTCCAAACATTTGGTAATATAAAAAGTTAAAAGTTTAAAACATTTTAGTTTTACATATTTCTCATACTAAAAATGTTTTATTTTACATATTTTCGTTGGAAAAACTGATCAAATCGTATTGTTCACATTTTAAATATTAGGCGATTTAAATCAATTTAATTATATATTCTAGTCAGTTTAATTATTCGTAATTTTATATATGTGTCATTCTAGATTCTTTCCATGTTACATATTTGTTCGTTTGAAAATTTTTCAATTTACATATGTTGACATTTTACATGTTTTTCATTTTACATGGTTGTCATCATATATATTTGTCATTTTATGTATTTCTGTTTTCGATATATTTTATTGGACTTATTTGTCATTTTATATATTTATACCTGTCATTTTATCTATGTTCATCTAGTATATATTTCATGTTATATGTTAGAAAAATAGATCCCCAGGTTCTTGAATGCTGAACAGATCACACTGAGTCAGTTTGGATCAAGTGTCCCAAATAAGGCTGCTGTGCGTGAGGGTCCTGAGTTAACACTTCGTCACGCATTGATTCTGAATACACATCACACAAGCCTGATTTTCTTGTCACTGAAAGCTGGAACCAAGGAGAAAGGTCCAGACGAATGAATGGTGAAGAAATCAACCAAATCCATTAAGAATAGAAAGAGTACAAGGAGTTCTACTAAATAGTGCATTGTCTGCCTGCCGCTAGAAAACTACAACTGCCAGTAGTCCGGTCACCCTGTGCCTCATCCTTTGTGGTCCGCCTTAGCATGTCGAGCGGGCTGACGCCTCGGTCATGGGTGACCGGACAGCATAGCGTCGCCTTTGCTCCGAGGTGCCACCTTGGCACTTCTTTGTCTCGCTCGCCCGTGCTTGCTCACCAAAGCCACATTTCAGATTTGTGCAAGACTTGTCTGGATAACAGCATCTGCTCTAAAAGGTATCATTGAATAACAGGTACACATATGGGCAGGGGAGGCATGGGATTACCCTCTCTCCTGACCCCTCGGGTAGCACAGGTTAGGATAGAGTAGGCGAGGGCCAGGGTAGAGAGTTGCGACCTTTCCCCTGATCCTCTTGCCTTTTTTTCCAATATCCAGAATGAGTTTGGACACAAACTATGCCAGGTTCCATCATTATATATCTGTAATTTTGTTTTCATTATATATATGTCATTTTATATATTTGTCGTGTGGTAAATTTGTATCTTACATATTTTTCGTTTTATATATTTGTCATTTCAAAATATTTTCACTCTATAAATTCTTCATGCTACATATTTGTCATTCTACGTTTTTCTCATTTTATGTATCTTTCATTTTACATATTTTCCATTTAATATATCTGTCTGATTATATATCTGTCATATTGTATACTTGTCATTTTATACACTTGTCTTTTAACAAGTTTTTCATTTCATACATTTGTAAATTTCCATAGTTTCCATTTTATATATTTGTCATTTCATATAATTGACATTTTACAACTCCGTAAAACTATGTTCAACCTCATAAAACTCTGTACGGATAGCTCCGTACAACTCCATAAAAATCCATACAACTCTGTACAACTCCAAAAAACTCCATACAACGTTTCTACAACTTGCTACAAATCCATACAACTCCATAACACTCCGTACAACTCTGTATAGCTCTGCACAACGCCGTACACCTCGTATAACTCCATACAACTCTGTACCACTGCGTACAACTATATGCAACTGGACCAAGCCCAAGAAAACCGGAGCAGGCCCAAGAAAAGTGGAGAAAGGCCAAGAAAACTGGAGCAAGGCCAAAACAAATGGAGCAAAGCCAAGACAATTGGAGCAAGGCAAAAACTTCTGCAGCAATCCCAAGGTAACTGGAGCAAGGACAAGACGAGTGGAGCAATCCCTAGACAACTGGAGGAAGCCCAAGACAACTGGGGAATGCCAAGACAACTGGAGAAAGTCCAACACAATTGGAGAAAGGCCAATACAACTGAAGCAAGCACAAGACAACTGGATCAAGCCCAAGACAACTAGAGCAAGCCCAAGACAACTTGAGAAACGCCAAGACAACTGGAGCAAGCCCAAGAAACCAGGAGCAAGCCAAAAAATAACTGGAGCAAGGCCAAGACAACTGGAGCAAGCCCAAGACAACAGGAGCAAGCCGAAGAAAACTGGAGAAAGGCCACGAAAACTGGAGCAAATCCAAGACAACTGGAGCAAGGCCAAGACAACTGGAGCAATGCAAAGATAGCTGGAGCAAGCCCAAGACAACTGGAGCAAGGCCAAGACAACTGGAGGAAGGCCAAGACAATTGGAGAAAGCCCAAGACAACTGGAGCAAGGCCAAGACAACTGGAGGAAGGCCAAGACAATTGGAGAAAGCCCAAGACAACTGGGGCAAGCCGAAGACAAGTGGAGCAAGCCCAAGACAACTGGAGCAAGGCCAAGACAAATTCAGGACGCCCAAGAGAACTGGAGACAGCCCAAAACAACTGGAGCAATGCTAAGAAAAATCCAGCAAGCCCAAGACAAGTGAAGCAAGCCCAAGACAACTGGAGCAGGCCCACGACAACATAAGGAAGGCCAAAAAAACTGAAGCAAGGCCAAGACAACTGGAGAAAGCCCAAGACAACTGGAGCAGGCCCGAGACAACTGGAGCAAGGTCAAGAAAATTGGATCAAGGCCAAGACAAGTGGAGCAAGGCCAAGACAGCTGGGACAAGCCCAAGATAACTGGAGCAAGGCCAAGACAACTGGAGCAAGCCCAAGATAACTGGAGAAAGCCAAAGACAACTGGGGAAAGGTCAAGACATCTGGAGCAAGGCCAAGACAGTTAGAAAAGGGCCAAGACAAATACAGCAAGCTTAAGACAACTCGCGCAAGCCCACGACCACTGGAGCAAACTCAAGACAACTGGATCAAGTCCAAGAGAACTAGAGCAAGGCCAAGACAACTGGAGCAAGCCCAAGACAACTGGAGCAAACCCAAAACAACTGGAGCAAGCCCAAGACAACTGAAGCAAGCCGAAGAAAACTAGAGCACTGCCAAGAGACCTGTAGCAAGGCCTAGACACCTGGAGCATACCAAAAACAACTGGAGCAAGGCTACAACAAACACAGAAAGGCCAAGACAACTGGACCAAGCCCAAGACAACTAAAGCAAGCCCAAGACAACTTGAGCAAGTCCAAGAAAACTGGAGCCTGTGCAAGAAAACTAGAGCAAGGCCAAGGCAAGAGGATCAAGCCCAAGACAACTGGAACAAGCCCAAGTCAGCTGGAGCAAGGCCAAGACAACTAGAGCAAGGCCAAGAAAACTGGAGCAAGCCCAAAACAATTGGAGCAATCCCAAGACAACTGGAGCATGCCAAAGACAACTGGAGCAAGGCCAAGAAAACTCGAGCAAGGCCAAGACAACTAAAGCAATCTCAAGACAACTGGAGCAGGCCCAAGACACCTGGAGCAAGGCCATGACAACTGGAGCATGGCTAAGAAAACTGGAGCAAGGACAAGACAACTAGAGCAAGGCCAAAACAGCTGGATCAAGCCCAAGACAACTGGCGCAAGGCCAAGACAGGTCCAGCAAGTCCAAGACAGCTAGAGAAAGGCCACAAAAACTGGGGCAAGCTGAATAAAAATTGAGCAAACCTAAGACAACTGGAGCAAGGCAGAGACAAATGGAGCAAGCACAGAGTTATACGGAGTTGTTGGAGTTGTGCAAAGTTATACAGAGTTGTACGCAGTTGTATGGATCTGTACCAAATGGTACGGAGATGTAGCATCTTTTACGGAGTTGTATGTAGTTTTACGTAGCTATACGGAGTTGTACGGATGTGTATGAGTAGTACACAGCTTTATTGATCTGTATGGAGTTATATGGAGTTGTACGGAGTTGTACGGTGCTGTACAGAGTTGTACAGAGTTGTACGGTGTTGTACGGAGCTATACAGAGGTTTACAGAGTTGAATAGAGTTGTACGGGATTGTACGGAGCTGTACAGAGTTTTAAGGATCTCTACAGAGCTGTACGGAGTAGTAGCAAGTTGTACGGAGTTGGAAAACATTACAGAGTGTTGTACGCAGTTTCATGGAGTTTTACGGAGTTGTACCGAGTTGTACGGAGTTGTAGCCATTTATACAGAGGTATACAAAGTTGTACAAATTTTTACACTGTTTTTAGAAGTTGTATTGAGAAGTAAGGAGTTTTACGGAGTTGTAGAAATCATTACAAACTTATACAGAGTTGTACAGAGTTTTAAAGTGTTGTACAGAGTTTAGGGTTAGGGTTTAGTTGTATGGAGTTGTACATATTTGAATGAAATATTACGAAGTTATACAGAGTTGTACGGAGCTGTACAAAGTTGTACAGATTTGTACAGAGTTGTACATAGATGTAAGGAGCTGTATAGAGTTCTTGCAAGTTGTATCAAGTTGTTGAGAGTTGTACAGAGTTGTACAGAGTTGTACAAACTTCTACGGACTTGTACGGAGTTGTTCAAAGTTTTACGGAGTTTGATGACGTTGTACGGAGTGGTACAGGGTTGTATGCAGTTGTACAGAGTTTTACAGAGTTGTACGGACTTGTACAGAGTTTTACCAAGTTGTGCAGAGTTGTACATTGCTCTACAGAGTTTTAGTGAGCTGCAATGACGTTTACGGAGTTTTAGCAAGGTATATGGAGTTGTACAAATTCCCATAGAGAGATACGGAGTCTTATGAAGTTATGAAGGGTTTCACTCGGTTTTTTGGAGCTGTATGGAGTTGTTCAGTGTTATAGCAAATTGTACGGAATTATATGGCATTGCACAGGGTTGTATGGAGTTGTACGGATCTGCTAGGAGTTGTACGGTGTTGTACACATGTGTACGAAGTTGTACAAAGCTTCATTGTGTTGTACGGAGTTGTACATAGATGTATGGAGTTGTACGAGTTGTAATGAGTTGTAAGGAGTTGAACCAATTTGTAGCAAATTGTACAAGTGTTACACGGCGTTCTATGGAGCTCTACAGAGTTTAATGGAGTTGTACGGATTTGTACAGAGCCGTACGGAGTTGTACGGTATTCTAGGGAGTTGTATGCTGTTTTATGGAATTTTTAGAGTTGAACAAATTTGTAGAGAGTTGCATAGAGTTGTACAGAGTTGTGAGAAACATTGTGGAGTTGTACGTAGTTGTACGGCATTGGACGCAGTTGTAAGGAGTAGTACAGAGTTGTATGGAGTTGTACGGAGTCGTACAGTGTTGTACAAAGTTTTATAGAGTCTTTCAGAGTTGTACAGAGTTGTATGCATTTGAAGCAAGTTACAAAAACGCTGTATGGAGTTCCATAAAGCTGTTACAGAATTGTAGGGAGTTGTATGGAGTTTTACACAGCTATACACAGTTGTACGGAGTTGCACAGAGTTGTACAGAGTTGCAACAAATTGTATGAAGTTGTACGGAGTTGTACAGAATTGTACTGTGCTGTATGGATTTGTATGGATTTTTACAAAGTTGTACGGAGTTGTACGGTGTTGTACGGAGCGGTATGAAGTTGGAGTTTGTTTTACAAAGTTGTACGGAGTTGTGCGGAGTTGTATGGAGTGGTATAGAGGTGTACCGAGTTGTAGCAAGTTGTATGGAAATGTACGAGTTGTAGAGAGCTGTGCGTAATTGTACAGAGTTTTACGGAGTTGTACAAAGTTCTATGGAGTTGTGTGGAGCTGTACAGTGTTGTACGGAGTTGATCGGAGTATTTTAGAGATTTACGGAGTTGTACGTTGTTGTACGGAGTTGTCCAGAGCTGTAGCAAGTTGTACGGAGTTGTACAGAGTTGTGCAAAGTTTTATGTAAATGTACAGAGTTGTACGGAGCTGTATGGAGTTGTGCTGAGATTTACGGAGTTGTACGGAGTTGTACGGAGTTGTATGGAGCTGTACAGAGTTATGCTAAGTTGTACAGAGTTGTACTGAGTTCTACGGAGTTGTATTGGGTTGTACAGAGTTTTACAGAGTCGTGCTAAGTTATACGGAGTGGTACAGAGTTGCACGGAGTGGTACGGAGTTGCATGGGGTTTTTACTATTTGTTCAGAGTTCTACTGAGTTGTACGGAGTTGTGTGGAGTTGTCCTTAGTTGCACAAATTTGTACAAAGTTGTATGGAGTTTTCAAGAGTTGAAGGGAGTTGTACAGAGCTGTGTGGAGTTGTACGGAGGTTTTTGGAGTTATACAGAGTTGTACGGAAAAGTACATATTTGTACATGGTAGCATACAGTTGTAGCAAGTTGTAGCAATCTGTAGCAAGTTGTATGGAGTTGTACGGGGCTGTATGGAGTTGTACGGAGTTGTATAGAGTTGGACACAATTGTACGAAGTAGTACAGACCTTTACGGGGTTGCATGGAGTGAGTTGTACGGAGTTCTACAGAGTTGCAAGGAGTTGTACAGAGTTGTACGGAGTTGTACAAAGTTATACGGAGTTGTACGGAGTTGTACAGAGTTGCACGGATTTGTAGCAGTTTTTATAGCGTTGTACGGAAGCATAAGGAGTTGCACGGACTTGGCCTTGCTCCACATGTCTTTGGCCTGCTCCAGTTGTCTTAGGCTTGCTCCAGTTTTCTTGGCCTTGCTCCAGTTTTCTTGGCCTTGATCCACTTTACTTGGCCTTACTCAAGTTTTCTTGGCCTTGCTCCAGTTGGTTTGGCCTTGCTCCAGTTGTCTTGGACTTGAACCAGATGTCTTGGGCTTGCTCCAGTTGTCTTGGGCTTGCTCCAGTTGGCTTGGCCTTGCTCCCGTTGTCTTTGACTTGCTACAGGTGTTTTGGGCTTGCTCCAGTTGGCTTGGGCTTGCTCCAGTTTTCTTGGCCTTGCTCCAGTTCTCTTGGGCTTGCTTCAGTAGTCCCGTCCTTTCTGCAGTTGTCTTGGGCTTGCTCCAGTTTTATTGGCCTTGGTCAAGTTGCCTTAGGCTTGCACTACTTGTCTTGGGTTTGCCGCAGTTGTCTTGGGCTTGCTCCAGATGTCTTGGCCTTGCTCCAATTGTCTTGGCCTTGCTCCAGTTGTATGAGCATTGCTCAAGTTGTCTCGGGCTTGCTCCAGTTGTCTTGGCCGTGCTCCAGATGTCTTGGGCTTGCTCCAGTTGTATTAGCATTGCTCCAGTTGTCTCGGGCTTGCTCCAGTTGTCTTGGCCGTGCTCCAGATGTCTTGGGCTTGCTCCAGTTGTATTAGCATTGCTCCAGTTGTCTCGGGCTTGCTCCAGTTGTCTTGTGCTTCCTCCACTTGTCTTGGCCTTGCTCTAGTTGTCTTGGGCTTGCTCCAGATGTCTTGGCCTTGCTCCAGTTGTCTTGGCCTTGCTCCAGATGTCTTGGCCTTGCTCCAGTTGTCTTGGCCGTGCTCCAGATGTCTTGGGCTTGGTCCAATTGTCTTGGGCTTGCTCCAATTGTCTTGGGCTTGCTTCAGTTGTCTTGGGCTTGCTCCAGTTGTATGAGCATTGCTCAAGTTGTCTCGGGCTTCCTCCAGTTGTCTTGTGCTTCCTCCACTTGTCTTGGCCTTGCTCTAGTTGTCTTGGACTTGCTCCAGCTGTCTTGAAATTGCTTTCGTTGTTTTGAGCTTGTTCCAGTTGTCTTGGCCTTGCTCCAGTTGTCTTGGCCTTGCTCCAGTTATCTTGGGCTTGCTCCACCTGTCTTGGGCTTGCTCCAGTTGTATTTGGTTTGCTCCAGTTGTCTTGGGCTTGCTCCGGTTGTCTTGGGCTTGCTCCAGTTTTCTTGGCCTTTCTCTAGTTGTATCAGGCTTGCTCCAGTTTTCTTTGGCTTTCCCCAGTTTTCTCGGGCTTCGTCTCGTTTTCTTGGGCTTGCTCCGGTTGTCTTTTGCTTTCTCCACTTGTCTTGGCCTTGCTCCAGTTGTCTTGGACTTGCTCCAGCTGTCTTGGGATTGCTTCAGTTGTTTTGAGCTTGCTCCAATTGTCTTGGGCTTGCTCCAGATGTCTTGGCCGTGCTCCAGTTGTCTTCGGATTGCTCCACTTGTCTCTGACTTGCTCCAATTGTATTCGGTTTGCTTCAGTTGTCTTGGGCTTCCTCCGGTTGTCTTGGGCTTGCTCCAGTTGTCTTGGCCTTGCTCTAGTTGTATTAGGCTTGCTCCAGTTTTCTTCGGCATTCCCCAGTTGTCTTGGGCTTGCTCTGGTTGTCTTGGGCTTCCTCAATTTGTCTTGGCCTTTCTCCAGTTGTCTTGGGCTTGCTAGAACTATCTTGGCCTTGCTCCAGTTGTCTTGGCCTTGCTCCAGTTTTTTTGGCCTTGCTCCACTTGTCTTGGCCTTGCTCCATTTGTCTTGGCCCTGCTACAGTTGTCTTGGACTTGCTTTAGTTGGCTTGGCCTTGCTCAAGTTGTCTTGGCCCTGCTCCAATTGTCTTTGGCATTCTCCAGTTGTCTTGGCCCTGCTACAGTTGTCTTGGACTTGCTTTAGTTGGCTTGGCCTTGCTCAAGTTGTCTTGGCCCTGCTCCAATTGTCTTTGGCATTCTCCAGTTGTCTTGGGCTTGCTGCAGTTGTCTTGGGATAACTCCACTTTTCTTGGCCTTGCACTAGCTGTTTTGGCCTTGCTCCAGTTTTCTTAGGCTTGCTTTGGTTTTCTTACACTTGCTCCACTTGTTGGCCTTGCTCTAGATGTCTTGGACTTGCTTCATTTGTTTTGGACTTGCCCCAGTTGTCTTGCGCTTGCTTCAGTTGTCTTGGCCTTGCTTCACTTGTCTTGGCCTTGCTCCTGTTGTTTTCGGCTTGCTCCAGGTGTCGTGGGCTTGCTCCAGTTGTCTTCGCCTTGCTCCAGTTTTCTTGGGCTTTTTCTAGTTTCTTAGCCTTGCTCCCGTTGTCTTAGGCTTGCTACAGTTGTCTTGGGCTTGCCCCACTTGTCTTGGGCTTGCCCCAGTTGTCTTGGGCTTGCTCCTGTTGTCTTGGCCTTGCTCCAGTAGTCTTGGGCTTGCTCCATCTGTCTTGGCCTTGCCCTAGTTGTTTTCACCTTGCTCCAGTTGACTTGGCCTTGCTCTAGTTGTCTTGGCCAATCTCTAGTTGTTTTGGTCTTGCTCCATTTGTCTTGGGCTTGCTCCAAATGTCTTGGGCTTGCTCCTGTTATCTTGGGCTTGCTCCAATTGTATTGGCCTTGCTCCGATTGTCTTGGGCTTGCTCCAGTTGTCTTGGGTTTGCTCCAGTTGTCTTGGCCTTGCTCCAGTTGTCTTGGGCTTCCTCCAGTTGTATTGGGCTTCCTCCAGTTGTCTTGGCCTTGCTCCAGTTGTCTTGGCCTTGCTCCTGTTGTCTTTGCCTTGCTCCAGCTCTGTTGGACTTGTTCCAGTTTTCTAGGGCTTGCTCCAGTTGTCTTGGGCTTGCTCCATTTGTCTTTGCCTTGCTCCAGTTTTCTTGGGCTTTCTCCAGCGGTCTTAGCCTTGCTCCAGCTGTCTTAGGCTTGCTACAGTTGTCTTGCGCTTGCCCCAGTTGTTTTGGCCTTGCTCCAGTTGTCTTGGCCTTGCTCTAGTTGTCTTGGCCTATCTCTAGTTGTCTTGGGTTTTCTCAAGCTGTCTTGGGATTTCTCCAATTGTCTTGGGCTTGCTCCTGTTCTCTTGGGCTTGCTCCAAATGTGTTGGCCTTGCTCCAGTTGTCTTCGGCTTGCTCCATTTGTCTTGCGCTTGCTCCAGTTGTCTTGGCCTTCCTCCAGTTATCTTGGGCTTGGTTCACTTGTCTTGGGCGTACTCCAGTTGTCTTGGGCATGCTCCAGTTGTCTCGGGCTTGCTCTAATCGTCTTGGGCTTGCTTCAGTTGTCTTCGCCTTGCTACAGTTGTTTTGGGGTTGCTTCAGGGGTCTTGGCCTTGATTCAATTATCTTTGGCTTGCTCCAGTTGTCTTTGGCTTGCTCCAGCTGTCTTGGACTTGCTCCAGTTGTCTAGGCCTTGCTCCAGTTGTCTTGGGCTTGCTCTAGTTTTCTTGGGCTTGCTCCAGTTTTATTGGCCTTGCTACAGTTTTTTTGGCCTTGATCTAGTTGCTTTGGGATTGCTCCAGGTCTCTCGGGCTTGCTCCAGTTCTCTTGGTATGGCACCAGTTTTCTTGGGCTTGCTCCAGTTGTCTTTGGCTTCCTCCAATTGTCTTGGGCTTGCTCCAGTTGTTTTGGCCTTGTTATATTATTGTAATTTTTCATATTTTTGATTTTACATGTTTATCTCTTAACATATTTGTCATCTTATATGTTTTGTATTTTTCTATATATGGCACTTTACATATTTCTCATTTAATACACTTGTCATTTCACATATTATTCAGATTACATATTCATCATTTTATACATTTTTCAGTTGGAAGGCAGAAGGCCTTCTCCTTGTGGATTCTTAGCCATGGAAGCCCAGGTGAGAAACTGATCCAGAAATCTGCGGATGTCATCGTCCTTATACATGACCTCCTTTTCAATCTTCCGCAGTGTCTCTTCCTTTGTCATGTGCTTGAAGGGTTCAATGAGAGCATTTTTTAAGTCGACAAAAGAGATGAAGGGGGCGCGTGCATTGTACCAATCAGCCGCAGCTCCTTGGAGGTGAAATTCCGCGGTAGTGAGACAGAAGTTGGGTGGGATTCGCCCAATGCTGGCATACAGTGTAATTTACTTCAGCCAGATCCAGGGGTCATCCTCCGGGGCGCCCATGTATGACCAATCATCTCATCCTTGAAACTGTGGATCGACAAGTGTATTGGGGAGTGAACATATTAGTGAACATGGAAGTCTGAAAAAACTTATCACATAGTACGCATAATCAATAATTTCTAACAACTTATACAAGGAATGTGTACATGGGCTGTAGTGAAATGAATCGATGTTGATGATTTCGGAAAAATGGTTGCATATAGAAATACACTTTCCGATACACCAGTTGTTGAGTGTATGAATTTAGGGTGATTAACCATAACTCGGGTTGCCCTTGAAGGTGTCCAGCCGCGGCACATTTGCGGGCTCAAAGCGAATGTATTGCAGCTGAGGTACAGTAATGCGGTTAGTCATCAACGTAGTCACACCAGTCGGAGGGTGATTGGCAGGCTGGGCTGTGTGGTATCCAGCATGATGGATCCGCATCGAATGTTGCCCCGCGGGCATGTGAGAGCCTGGGTGCGTGTGTGGCTGGTGCATGTACCAGGAAGAAGGAGCTGGCAGTGAGGTAGTGTAAGGTGTGGATAAGAACGTCATCCCAAGGGGCGGAGCTGGATGCCACTGTGTCTGCGGTGCCATCAGCTGAGGCATCAAATAGGTCTGTGTGGTGGGGACTGTAGCAGCACTAGTAACCGCGGCTGGTGCCACCAGAGGGAAATTGGCCGTTGTTCCTGCAGGGTGCTGACCCCCCATCATCTGTGGCAGTGGTGGGTGCGAGTGACCTTATGGCGCCGGCGGAAGTTGCGGCATCAGTGGTGGTGCCTGAAGAGTCACTTCGGCTGGTGTGGTTCCGGTTAGCTGCGACGGATGAGGCTGTTGGTAGGCTGGTGCAGAGTACTGGGATGCTGGTGGTGCCCCTTAGAGCAGCGATGGTTGCGTGCCTGGAACAAAAGGCTGCTGACCCACTCCTACTTACGTGATGCTCATCAGCTTCTGCTGCGGAGTTGGCCATGGGTGCGAGACTGTTGCCGAGGGTTGTATCAACGCCATGCCGAAAGATTGCATCCCTTGAGGTGGTTGCGGAGTCATCATTGGCTGTTGCACCGCGATCCCTGCCTGTGTTAGCGCCGTCGCTTGCTGCGGCTGGTAACTGGTCTGCTGCATTCCTGTCACGGGCATCACGGTCCCTGCCAACGCGGCACCCATCAATGCCTGTGGCGGGTTTGTCTGCTGCAATGGTGCACCCATTGCTGGATGTGACGCCGTCACCCTCATCGGTGGTATCCCTGAGTGTGACTGCAGCTGGCTTATTTGCTGCTGAGTTGGTCCCGCCGCGGGTGGCCGCGGCGTCGCCCGCACTGCTCCCCCATATGGCGGCGGCTGATTCACATGTAGCCGTGTCATCCCTGCCGCCGGGAGGACTGCAGCTTCCATCGGCATCGCTCCGACGGACAGGGCCACCTGGGGAACCTGGTACTAGTGCGTTGGTTGCACGGAACCCTAGGCCAGAGAGGGTACCAATGGTCCTACCTGCATGGTTCCCAGGTTTTGCCGCTGCGGGTGTGTCGGCGTCTACTGCAGGCCCAGCACCGGGGTTTGTGCCAGTCCATCCACTTGCCCCAGTGCGGCTGGCTGTCCGTTGCGGAAGCCGTGCTCCCTTTGGGAATGGTGTCGACCCGCGGCTGCTGTTGTGTCATTGGCTGCTGCTCGTCTGGTGTGAAGTAATCCTGGGATCCATATTGATCCCCAGGATGCGCCACCTTGAGTGACGGATGTATCATAGGTGATGAGTGCTACAGCAGTCGGTTGGCAGCTTCCGTTGGCTGCCCCCCGCCACGGCGTCGGTAGACCAGTCCACGGTAGAGCCCAAGTTCTCCACCAGCGGACGGCTCCTCCAACGATGGTGGGGTATCGGAGAACCATTCCGTTGCCATGACCACAGCCTCCTGCCCCTGCAATTTGTGCTGGGACTGGCTAGATCCGCAGCTGCCATGGCTGGAGATGGTTTCCACCTCCACACGCTTGCCCAGAGCATCCATGATACGATGCCAGTGTAGCTATTCCAGCCACTTGGTCACTCGTCGGTGTTGAGCGAGCGGTTTAGGGCCTGGCGAGGAGCTGACTGGGGTGCGGGATAACACAGGAGAGGAGTCTCGGCTGCCCGCGTAGGTGATGGGTCGAAGCAGCAGAAAGCACCGTACTGATGACTACTGTTGTCATTGCCTGAGATCTTGATACGCAAAGCTTGCCGCCAACATCAACGACTGATCTGAAGGATACGTGCAGTTTCGCTGAGCAAAGAGCGAAGAACCGTCCACGCTCACCTCACCATGACACTGATACCCCCAACTTTATCGCGTCCTTGTTTTTCTCCGCGCTTGCTCCCTTCCGTGCTACCCGCGGATCTTACCCCTGTCTCAACACTCACCGCCTGCTCCGACTTATTCCACAACAAAACTACACTGCTAACTCCAAGCCACAGACAACCCTGCGGACGACGAGTCTGAATTGATGCGTGAGATCCTCACCGGTTAGTGTTACCCCGAGGTCCACTTTCAGCCAAACGCGAGCCGCCACCTTGTGACTTCCAGCTCCTCTTCATCGAACCTCGTTCCGCGGCCGTGTGCAGACAAGGGCACCACCGGCAGCTCACTTTGCACCAAGTTTGGTCTCTCGTGAACGGTGAGTGACGTTCTGCGGTCAACTTCCTGCCACACGCGAGTCGCCACCTCGTGGTTTCCAGCTCCTCTCCGCGGAACCTCGTTCCGCAGCTGTTTACAGGCAAGGGCACTGCCGGCAGCTCAATTCTGACCAGGTTTGACCTCTTATGCACCACCCCAAGGACCGCGGTCAGGATCACCAAAGGGAATGGGAGACAGGGACGTGGAACACTGAAGGCACAGACGGAGGCAGTGAATGTCTTTGATAGTTCAAGGCAGAGTACATGAGAGTGCAGAGCATTAATCCCAGAAAGCGAACAATACCGGGTTCCGACTTTTCCTACTACTGTTTAGGCCTTATCTAGTTAAGATTCTGCACGGTGTGTCTACACACCGTTGGTCTCATCCCTCTTAGGTCATCCTCTTTCCTCCTACTTAGACTCCACGCAGTGCGGCTTCGCACTGCGGATTCTTATCCTCAAACACACATAGAACATCATCCTCACTCTTCCTAAGTCTTCCTCTTCATCCGCGGCTCGCACACGCGGTCTTCGTGGTCTTCCTTGAATCTTCGTTTTCCGTGGTGCATCCCCAGATGTTTCTCCGTGATTGATGCACTGACTTCCGTGCTGATTGGTTGTTGCCCCCCTGATTACCTCGTCTGTCTGCTGTCCTGCCTGACTTACTCCGTGATCGCTTCTCCTTCTGTGGCTCGTCCCCTGTTCCCTTCCTACCGCGGATTTCTCTGTTGTACCTTCCCGCCTTTTTACAGCTTCCGCCACCAGCGCTCCAAGATAGCCATAGGACAGGCACCGCAGATGACAATGTCAACCTGCGGCAGTCTCCCGCCATATAACCCGCCAATGCTGCTGCTGGATTCCGTGCTACCCCATGCTCGACCGCGCATACCGCGGGAGCCAGCGTGATTTGCACGGTTCTCCGGTTGTTTTTCCGCAGATTGACATCCCCACGGACCAGCGGCAGAAGTTCTCCCGAGAGCACTCCAAAGACAACTGGAGCAAGCCAAAGATAACAGGAGAAAAGCCAAGACAATAGGAGCAAGCTGAAAACAACTGGTGCAATCCTGATACAACCTGAGCAAGGCCAAGACAACTGGAGCAAGCCCAAGACTACTGGAGCAAGCCCAAGACACTTGGACCGATCCCAATACAACTGAAGCAAGCCAAAGACAACTAGGGCAAGCCCAAGACAACTGGAGCAAGGCCAAAACAACTGGAGCAGGTTCAAGACAACTGGAGCAAGCCAAAGATAACAGGAGAAAAGCCAAGACCATAGGAGCAAGCTGAAAACAACTGGTGCAATCCTGATACAACCTGAGCAAGGCCAAGACAACTGGAGCAAGCCCAAGACTACTGGAGCAAGCCCAAGACACTTGGACCGATCCCAATACAACTGAAGCAAGCCAAAGACAACTAGGGCAAGCCCAAGACAACTGAAGCAAGCCTAGGACAACTTGAACAAGGCCAAGAATACTGGAGCAAGCCCATGACAACTAGAGCAAGCCCAAGACAACTAGAGCACGACCAAGAAACCTGGACCAAGGCCATGACATTTGGAGCAAGCCCAAGAAACCTGGAACAAGCCAAAACAACTGGAGCAAAGCCACGACAACTAGAGTAAGGCCAAGAAAGCTGGAGCAAGCCCAAGACAACTAGAGCAAGCCAAAAACAACTGAATAAAGTCCAAGAAAACTAGAGCAAGCTCAAGACAACTCGAGCAAAGCCAAGAAACCTGAAGCAAGCTCAGGAAAACTAGAGCAAGCCCAAGACAACTGTAGCAGCCCAAAGACAACACAATCAGGGCCAAGACACGTTGAGCAACGCCAAGACAACTGGAGCAAGCCCAAAACAACTGGAGTAGGCCCAAGACACCTAGAACAAGTCCAAGAAAACTGGAGCAAGGCCAAGACAAATCAAGGCAACCGAAGACAACTAGAGCAAGCTCAAGACAACTGGGGCAAGCCCAAGAGAACTGGAGCAAGCCTGATACAACTGGAGCATGGGCAAGTCAACTGGAGCAAGCTTAGGGCAACTCGAGCAAGCCCAAGAAGACTACATGAAGACCAAGTCAACTGGAGCAAGGCCAAGACAACAGGGGAATGCTCAAGACAACTGGAGCAAGACCAAG
The DNA here is from genome assembly GCA_023375785.1 of Penium margaritaceum. Taxonomy (NCBI): domain Eukaryota; kingdom Viridiplantae; phylum Streptophyta; class Zygnematophyceae; order Desmidiales; family Peniaceae; genus Penium; species Penium margaritaceum. The sequence goes on from SZWC01000526.1 coordinate 145,512, forward strand.
ACAAATGGAACGAGCCCAAGACACCTGGAGCAAGCCCAACACAACTGGAACAAAGCCAAGACAACTGGAGTAAGGCCAATACAACTGGAGCAAGCCCAAGACAACTGGAGCAAGCCCAAGACTAATAGAGCAAGGCCAAGACAACTAGAGCAAGGCCAAGAAAAGTGGACCAAGTTTTAGACATCTGGAGCAAGCTGAAGACAAGTGGAGGAGGCCCAACACAACTGGAGCAAGAGCAAGAAAACTAAAGCAAGGCGAAGACAACTGGAGCAATCCCAAGACAACCGGAGTAAGCCCAAGACAACTAGAGCAAGTCCAAGACAATGGGACCAAGGCTAAGACAACTAGAGCAAGCCAAGGACAACTGGAGCAAGCCCAAGACAACTGGAGCAAGGCCAAGACAACTGGAGGAAGGCCAAGAAAACGTGGAGCAACCCAAGACAACTAGAGCAAGCCCAAGACAACTGGAGCAAGGCCAAGACAACTGGAGGAAGGCCAAGAAAACGTGGAGCAACCCAAGACAACTAGAGCAAGCCCAAGACAACTTGAGTAGGCCAAAAACAACTGGAGCAAGGACAATACAGCTGGTTCAAAGCCAAGACAGCTGGAACATGCGCAATACAACATGAGCAGGCCCAATACAAGTAGGCATAGGCCAAGACACAACTAGAGCAAGGGGAAGACAACTGGAGAAAGGCCAAGACAACTGGAGCAAGGCCACGACAACTGGGGCAAGGCCAAGAAAACTGGAGCAAGCCCAAGGAAACTGGGGCAATCCCAAGACAACTGGAGCAAGCCTAAGAGAACTGGAGCAAGCCAATTACAACTGGAGCAAGCCCAAAACAACTAGAGAAACACCAGGACAACTGGAGCAGGACCAAGAAAATTGGAGCAAGCCCAAGACAGCTCGAGCAAGCCCAAGGCAACTGGAGAAGACCCAACACAACTAGAGCAAGGCGATTACAACTGGAGCAAGGCCAAGACAACTTGAGTTAGCCCAAGACAACTGAAACAAGCCCAAGACAACAGGAGCAAGGCCAAGACAACTGGAGCTAGGCCAAGAAAAGTGGAGCAAGGACAAGACAACTGGAGCAAGGCCAAGACAGATTGAGCAAGTCCAAGACAACAGGAGCAAGGCCAAGACAACTGGAGCAATCCAAAGAGAAATGGAGCAAGCCGAAGAAAACTGGGACAATCCAAAGACACCTGGAGCAAGCCGAAGACAACTGGAGCAAGGCCAAGACAACTGGAGCAAGGCCAAGAAAATTGGAGCAAGCCTGAGACAACTTGAGAAAGCTCAAGACAACTGGAGCAGGCCCAGCACAACTGGAGCAAGGCCAAGACAACTGGAGCAATGCCAGGACAACTGGATCAAGCCCTAGAAAACAGGAGCAGGCCCAAGAAAATTGGAGCAAGGCTTAGAGAATTGGAGCAAGGCCACGACCACTGGAGCAAGGCCGAGACAACTGGAGCAAGGCTAATACAGCTGGAGCAAGGCCAAGACAACTGGAGCAAGGCCAAAACAACTGGAGCAGGTTCAAGACAACTGGAGCAAGCCAAATACAACTGGGGCAAGCCCAAGAGAACTCGAGCAATTCTAAGACAACTGGGGCAAGGCTAAGACAACTGGAGCAAGCCCAAGACAAATGGAGCAAGCACAATACGACAGGTGCAAGGCGAAGAAAACTGGAGCGAGGCCAAGACAACTGAAGCAAACCCAAGACACCTGGAGAAAACCCAAAACAACTGGGGCAAGGCCAAGACAACTGGAGCAAGGCCATGACAATTGGAGCAAGCCCAAGACAACTGGAGGAAGCCCAAGACAACTGGGGCAAGTCCAAGACATTGGAGCAAGGCCAAGACATCTGGAGCAAGCCCAAGACAACTGGAGCAAGGCCAAGACAGTTGGAGCAAGCCCAAGACAACTGGAGCAGGGCCAAGACAGCTCGAGCAAGCCCAAGACAACTGGAGCAAGCCCAAGACAACTGGAGCAAGCCCCAGACAAATGGAGCAAGTCCAAGACAGCTGGAGCAAGGGCAATAAAACTGGAGCAAGCCAAAGACAACTGAAACAAGTATACAACATGAAATAACAAATGTATAAAATGACAAATATATAAAATGAAAAATATATGGAATGACAAATACGTAAAACTACAAATTTTTAACATGACAAAGTTATAGTGAGAAATATGTAAAATGACAAATATGTCAAATGAAAAATGTTTTAGATACAAGATGTATTTCATGACGAATAGATAAGATGACAATTATATAGAATGACGAGTATACAAAATGACATATACATAACATGAAAGACATATAAAATGACAAATGTATAAAATCACAGGTATGAAAAATGAAAAATAATTCAATTGACAAATGTAGAAAATGGAAAGAATGTAAAATGAAAAATATATAAGATGAAAAATATGTAAAATAACAAGTATATAAAATGACAAAGTATGTAAAATGACAAATATGTATAATGAAGAATATGTAATAGAAGCAAAATATAGAATGAGAGATGTGTAAAATTACAAGTATGCAAGTTTACTTATATATAAAATGACAAATATGTATATCCACTAATATATAGAATTACAAATACATGAACTTGAAAATGTTTCCAATGGAAAATACTTACCATGACAAATAAACCAAATGAAAATATTTAAAAGGGGATTCTTTTCATAATGACAAATATGTAACATGACAAATATGTAAAATGATAAATGTATTAAATGACAAGTATATAAGATGTCTGTTAGAATTAGGATCACCCACAGAGGTCAACAGAATCATGTATACAATCCATGGTGAAATCAATCCAGAACAAAA
>SZWC01000526.1:151183-207824 GCA_023375785.1 Penium margaritaceum
CTTGTCAAGAGCCCAAACCAGGGCCTCAGGCTGCTAGTTGATCTCCTGCATATTCCTACGGTATGCTGCAAGCCTGAAACAGTGCACTGTGCACAAAGTTGTCGACAAACTAAACTGCCTACCTGTTTTGTACAGCCAGGGTGCACACAGTTACAACGCATATCTGGGGTCCTAGTTTGTCCGCGAATCTTGTGTCTTGTGGCTTCTGCTCGGCTTCGCTCCAGACGCTACTATTATAGGGAGATCCCTCTCAAGTCTGTTGAGCGGCGGACAGTTCAATGACTCGAGAGGATCGACGGCCAGCGAGGATCCAATGTCCATCGAGCGGGCCGATAGTCAAGAAGCTCTGTCGGTCGCTTGTTCCCTAGCCGGTCGGCATATCAAATGGCCGGCTGTCCCCTTCTTCTTTTCTTCGCTCCACTGCCATGTCAGCAGAGGACCGGGCGGAGCTCTATATAAAATGACAAATATGTATATCCACTAATATATAGCATTAAAAATACATGAACTTGAAAATGTTTCCAATGAAAAATATTTACCATGACAAATAAACCAAATGAAAATATTTAAAGGGGATTCTTTTCACAATGACAAATATGTAAAATGAAAAATATGTAAAATGATAAACATATTAAATGACAAGTATATAAGATGTCTGTGACAGGACACAGGTATAAAATGAAACGTTTGTAGAATGAAAGATATTTAAATACATAATGACTGAAATACAAAATATATTTAGTGACAAACATGTAAAATGACAAATATGTAAATTGACGAGAATGTAAAATGTCAAACATGAAAATTGACGAACATGTAGAATGATAAATATACCACATGAACGATATGACAAAGGACAGATATGTAGAATGAAAAATACTTCAATTGAAAAATATGTAAAATGACAGACATGTAAATCAACAAATACATAGCATGACACATATGTTAAATGAAACGTATATGAATGAAAAATATGTAAAATGACAGAAAATGGAAATAAAAATTATGTAAAATGACAAATATTTAAACTGAACATACCTAGAATGACAAATATATAAAATGGGAAAAATGGAAAATGACGAGTATTTAAAATGAAAAGTGTGTAAATGCCTAATTATTACAATGTAAAATATTTGAATATATATATATATATATCAAATGGAAAATATTGAAAAACATGAATATGTATTATGACAAATATATAAAATAAAAAATATGTAAAACGACTAATATGGTCAATGACACATGTTATAGATGACGAATTATTCTATCACAAACGAATAGCATGTGAAATATATAAAAACAATAATATGTGAAATGAAAAGATAAAAAATGTCAAATATTTAAATTGAAAAACATATAAAATGCAGAGTATGGAAAATAACAAAAATATGCAATTTCAAGGATGAAAATTGACCAAAATATACAATGACAAATATGTTGAATCGACAAATACCTGGTCTGAAAATTACATAACATGGCAACTATGTATCATGAAAATATGTGACATAAAAATTTTACAAAACGACAAAAACACAGAATAACAGATGTATGAAATGAAAGATGTTTTAAATGACAAATATATAAAATGACAAGTACGTAAAATGCGAATGATGTACCATGACCAATTTATCGAGTGACAAATGTTTAAAATGACTAATATATGGAATGAAAAATGTACCAAATGACAAATGTGTAAAATATCTAAAATGGAAAATGTACCAAATGACAAATGTATAAAATGATTAATATGTAAATTGAAAAACATGTGAAATGACAAATACATAAAATTACAAATACGTGAAGATACAAATATGGAAAATGACACAGGTGATAAATGACAAATATGTAAAATGACAAGTATATGACAAGGCCAAGACAACTGGAGCAAGCCCAAGACAACTGGAGCAAGCCCAAGAAAACTGGAGCAAGGCCAATAAAACTGGAGCAAGCCCTAGAGATCTGGAGCAATCCCAAAACAATAAAAGCAAGGCGAAGAAAACTGGAGCAAGGCCAATAAAACCGTAGCAAGCACAACACAACTAGTGCAAGCCCAAGACACCTGGAGCAACCCATAGACAACTGGAGCATGTCCAAACAGCTGGAGCAAGGCAAAGAAAACTAGAGCAAGCCAAAGACAACTGGATCAAGCTAAAGATAATTGGAGCAAGGCCAAGACACCTCAAGCAAGACAAAAACGACTTAAGCAAGACCAAGACAACTGAAGCAAAGCTAAGAAAACTGGAGCAAGCCCAAGACAACTGGAGCAAACCCAAGACAAATGGAGCAAGCCCAAGACAACTGGAGGAAGCCCAGGACAAGTGGACAAAGGCCAAGATAACTGATGCAAGGCCAAGACAACTGGAGCAAGGCCAAAACAACTGGAGCAACCCCAAGACAACTGAAACAAGCCCAAGAAAACTGGAGCATGGGCAAGACAGCTGGATCAAACCCAAGACAACTGGAGAAATTACATGAAAACTGGAGCAGGGCCAATAAAATTGGAGCAAGCCCAGGACAACAGGATCAAGCCCAAGACAATTGGAGCAAGCCCCATACAAATGGAACAAGCACAAGAAAACTCTAGCAAGGCCAAGACGATTAGAGCAAGGCCAAGACAACTGGAGCAAGGCCAAAACAAGTAGGGCAAGGCCAAGACAGATGGAGCAAGCCCAAGACTACTGAAACAAGGCCAAGAAAATTGGAGCAAGCCAAAGACAACTGGAGCAAGCCCAAGACAATTGGGGCAAGCCCAAGACAACTGTGGCAAGCCTAAGAGAACTGGAGCAAGGCCAAGACAACTGGAGCAAGCCCAAGAAAACAGGAGCAAGGCCAAGACAACTGGAGCAAGGCCAAGACAACTGGAGCAAGCCCAAGAAAACAGGAGCAAGGCCAAGACAACTGGAGCAAGCCCAAGACACCTGGAGCAAGCCGAAAACAACAGGAGGAAGGCCAAAACAACTGGAGCAAGGCCAAGACAGCTGAAGCAAGCCCAAGACAACTGGAGCGACCCCAAGACAAATAAACCAAGTGCAAGACGACTAGAGAAAGGCCAAGACAACAGGAGAAAGCCCCAGACAACTGGAGCAAGCCTACGAAAACTGCAGCAAGGCCAAAGCAACTGGAGCAAGGCCACGAAAACTGGAGCAATCCCCAAGACAACTGCAGGAAGCCCAAGACAACTGGATCATGGCAAAGAGAACCGGATCAGGGCCAAGACAATTGGAGCAAGGCAAAGTGAACTGGAGCAAGTCCAAGACAACTAGAGCAGTCCCAAGACAACTGGAGCTAGGCCAAGAGAACTAGAGCAAGGCCAAGAGAACTGGTGCAATCCCAGGACAACTGGAGCAAGGCCAAGACAGTTCCAGCAATCTCAAGACAACTGGAGCAAGGCCAGGACAAATGGACGAAACCCAAGACGACTACAGCAAGCCCAAAAAACCTGCGGCAAGCTTAAGACAACAGGAGCAAGCCCAAGAAAACAGGAGCAAGGCCAAGACAACTGGAGAAAACACAATACAACTGGAGCAAGCCCAAGACAAGTGGAGTAAGCCCAAGACAACTGGCGCAAGGCCAAGAAAACTGGAGCAAGGCCAAGACAACCGGAGCAAGATCAAAACAACCAAAGCAAGCCCAAGACAGCTGGAGCAAAACCAAGACAGCTGGAGCAAGGCCAAGACAACTGGAGCAAGCACAAGAGAACTGGAATAAGCCCAAGACAACTGGAGCAAGGGCAATACAACTCGAGCAAGCCCACAACAACTGAAGCAAGCCCAAGACAATTAGAGCAAACCCAAGACATCTAGGGCAAGGCCAAGACAACTAGAGGAAGGCCAAAACAACTGGAGCAAGGCCAAAACAACTCGAGCAAGCCCAAGACAGCTGGCGCAAGCCCAAAACACCTGTAGCAAGGCCAAGAAACTGGAGCAATGACAATAAAACTGGAGCAAGCCCAAGACAACTGGAGCAGGCTCAAGACAACTTGTGCAAGTCCATGACAAATGGAGCAAGGCCAAGGCAACTGGAGCAAGTCAAAAACAACTGGAACATTCCCAAGTCAAGTGGAGCAAGGCCAAGACAACTTGAGTAATCCCAAGACAACTAGATCAGGCCTAAGACAAGTGGAGCAAGGCCAAGACAACTGGTGAAAGGCCAAGACAACAAGAGCATGGCCAAGAGAACTGGAGCAAAACCAAGACAGCAGGAGCAAGCTGAAGAAAACTGGAGCGGGGCCAAGAGAACTCGAGCAAGACTAATACAATTAGAGCAAGCAGAGTACAACTGGGGCAAGCTCAGGACAACTGGAGCATTCCAAATACAACTGGAGGAAGGCCAAGACAAGTGGAGCAAGCCCAAGACAACTGGAACAAGTCGCAGACAACTGGAGCAAGTCCAAGAAAGCTGGAGCAAGTCCAAGACAGATTAAGCAAGCAAAAGACAAATGGAGCAAGAAAAATATATGTTGAGTAAAGCTAAGACGATTGGAGCAAGCCCTAGACAACTGGAGCAAGCCTGATAAAACTGGAGCAAGGCCAAGACAACTGAAGCAAGCCCAAAACAACTGGAGCAAGCCCAAGACAACTGGGCCAAGCCCAAGACAACTGGAGCAAGGCCAAGACAACTGGAGCAAGCCCAAGACAACTGGAGCAAGGCCAAGACAGCTGGAGCAAGGCCAAGACAACTGGAGCAAGCCCAAGACAACTGGAGCAAGGCCAAGACAACTGAAGCAAGCCCAAAACAACTGGAGCAAGCCCAAGACAACTGGGCCAAGCCCAAGACAACTGGAGCAAGGCCAAGACAGCTGGAGCAAGGCCAAGACAATTGGAGCAAGCCCCAGACAACTGACACAAGCCCAAGATTACTTGAGCAAGCCCAAGACAACTAGGGCAAGGCCAAGACAGATGGAGCAAGCCAAAAACTAATGGAGCAGGCCAAAGACAACTGGAGCAAGCCCAAGACACCTGGGGCAAGCCCAAGACAACTCGAGTAGGCCTAAGACAACTAGAGCAAGGCCAAGAAATCTGGAGCAAGCCCAAGAAAACTGGAGCAAGCCCAAGAAGACTGGAGTAAGCCCAAGAAAACTTGAGCAAGGCCAAGACAGCTAGAGCAAGCCCAAGACACTTGGAGCAAGCCAAAAATACCTCGAGCAAGGCCAAGACAATTGGAGCAAGACCAAGACAAGTGGAGCAAGCCGAACATAACTGGAGTAAGCCCAAGACAACTGAAGCACGTTCAAGACAACTAGAGCAAGGCCAAGACAACTATAGCAAGCCCAAGACACCTGGAGCAAGCATAAGACAACTGGAGCGAGAACAAGACAACAGGAGCAAGGCCAAGAAAACTGGAGCAATCCCAAGACAACTGGAGCAAGTCCCTGACAACTGGAGTAGGCCGAAGACAACTAGAGTAGGGCCAAGAGATCTGGAGGAAGGCCAAGACAACTGGAGCAAGCCCAAGACAACTGGAGCAAGGCTAAGACAATTGGATCAAGGCCAAGTCAACTGTTGCAAGCGCAAGAAAACTAGAGCAAGGCCAAGTCCAATCCAGGAAACCCAAGAGATGTAGATCAAGCCCAAGATAACTCGGGCGAGCCCAAGACAACTCTAGCAAGCCTGACATAACTGGAGCAAGGCCAAGACAACTGGAGCAAGCCCAAGACAACTGGTGTAAGCCCAAGACAACAAAAGGAGGGCGAAGACAACTGGAGTAAGGCCAAGACAACTGGAGCAAGCTCAAGACAACACAGCAGGACAAAGAGAACTGGAGAAATCCTAATACATCTTGAACAAGCCCAAAACAACTGGAGCAAGGCCAAGAAAACTGGAGGAAGGCCAAGAAAACTGGAGCAAGCCCTAGACAACTGGGGCAAGCCCAAGACAACTGGAGCAGGCCCAAGACAACAAGAGCAAGGCCAAGACAACTGGAGTAAGCCCAAGAAAACTGGAGCAAGCCGAAGATAGCAGGAGAAGGCCCACAAAAACTGGAGAAAGCCCAAGAGACCTGGAGCAAGGCCAATACCACTGGAGCGAGTCCAAGAAAACTGGAGCAAGGCAAAGACATCGGGAGGAAGCCCAAGACAACTGGAGCAATGCCAAGACAGCTTGAGCAAGCCCAAGACAACGGGAGCAAGCCCAAGACAGCTCGGGCAAGCCCAAACCAACTGGAGCATGCCTCAAACAGCTGGAGCAAGGCCAAGACAAGTGGAGCAAGCCCAAGAATACAGAAGCAAGCCCAAGACAGCTGGAGCAAGCCCAAGACACCTGGAGTAAGCGCAAAACAACTGGGGTAAAGCCAAATAAACTTGAGAAATGCCAAGACAACTCGAGCAAGCTCAAGACAACTGGAGCAAGCCCAAGACAACTGGAGCAAGTCAAAGAAAACTGGATCAAGGCCAAGACAACTGGAGCAAGCCCACAACAACTAGAGCAAGGCAAAGACAGATGGAGCAAGCCCAAACAAATGGAGCAGGGCCAAGACAACTCGAGCAAGGCCAAGACATTAAGAGAAATCCCAAGACAACTGGGGCAAGCCCAAGACGAATGGAGTCAGCCAAAGACAACTGGAGGAAGGCCACAAAAACTGGAGCAAGCCCAAGACAACTGGAGCAAGCCCCACATAGTTGGAGCAAGTCCAAGACAGCTGGAGCAAGGCTACCAAAACTGGAGCAATCAAAAGAAAACTGGAGGAAGCCAAAGATAACTGGAGGAAAGCCAAGATAATTGCAGCAAGCCCAAGACAACTGGTGCAAGCCTGATACAACTAGAGCAAGGCCAAGACAACTGAAGCAAGCCCAAGACAACTGGAGCAAGCCTAACACAACTGGACAAGGCCCAAGACAGCTGGAGCAAGCCCAAGACAAGTGGACCAAGACCCAAGACGACTGGAGCAAGGCCAAGACAACTAGAGCAGAACCAATGCAACTGAAGCAAGCGGAAGACAATTGGAGAAAGCCCAAGACACCTAGGGCAAGGCCAAAACAGATGGAGCAAGGCCAAGACAACTAGAGCAAGGCCAAGACAACTTGAGCAAGCCCAAGACAACTGAAGAAAGCACAAGACAACTGGGGCAAGCCCAAGACAACTGGGGCAAGCCGAATACAACTAGAGCAAGCCTACGACACCTGCAACAAGGCCAAGAATCCTGGAGCAAGACCAAGACAACTGGAGCCAACCCAAGACAACTGGGGCAAGCCCAGAAAAACGGACTCAGGCCAAGACAACTGGAGGAAGCCCAAGAAACTTCCAGCAGGCCAAAAACAAGTGGAGCAAGGCCACTACAACTGGAGCAAGATCAAGACAACTAGAGCAAGCCTAGCACAACTGGAGCAAGACCGAAACAACTGGAGCAAGGCCAAGACAGCTGGAGCAAGCCCAAGACAACAGGAGCAGGGCCAAGACAACTCGAGCAAGCCCAAAACATTTATATCAAGCCCAAGACAATTGGGGCAAGCCAAAGATGACTGGAGCAAGATGAAGACAAATGGAGGAAGGCCAAGACAACCGGATGAAGCCAAAGACAACCGGCGCAAGCCCCAGACAATTGGAGCAAGTCCAAGATATCTGGAGAAAGGCTACAAAAATTGAAATAATTCAAAGACAGCTAGAGCAAGCCAAAGATAACTGGAGCAAAGCCAAGACAATTGGACCAAACCCAAGACAACTGGTGCAAGACTGATACAACTGGAGCAAGGTAAAGAGAACTGGAACAAGGCGAAGACAAGCGGACCAAGCACAAGACGACTGGGGTAAGGCCAAGACAGCTGGAGCAAGGCCAAGCCAACTGAAGCAAACCCAATACTACTGACGCAAGCCAAAGACAACTGGAGCAAGCCCAAGACAACTAGGGCAAGGCAAATGCAGATGTAGCAAGGCCACGACTACCGGAGTAAGGCCAAAACAACTGGAGCAAGCCCAGGACAACTGGAGCAAGACCAAGAGACCTGGGGCAAGCCCAAGACAACAGGAGCAAGCCTAAGACATCTAGAGCAAGGCCAAGAGAACTGAAGCAAGCCTAAGACAACTGGAGCAAGCCCAAGACAACTGGAGCAAGCTCAAGAAAACTGGAGCAAGGCCAAGACAACTGGAACAAACCCAAGACACCTGAAGCAAGCCCAAAACAACGAGGGCAAGGCCACGACAACTGGAGGGAGCCCAAGACAACTGGAGCAAGGCCAAAACAACTGGAGCAAGCCCAAGATAACTGGAGCAAGTCCGAGACAACTAGAGCAAGGCCAAGACAATTGGAGCAAGCCAAAGACAACTGTAGCACGCCCAAGAGAATAGGAGCAAGGCCAAGACAACTGCATCAAAGCCAAGACAACTGGAGCTAGCCCAAGACAACTTGAGCAGGCCCAATACAACTCAATTTACCTGAAGACACAACTAGATTAAGGCCAAGAAAACTGGAGCAAGGCCGAGACAACTGGAGCAATGCCAAGACAGCTGGAGCAAGCAAAAGACAACTGGAGCAAGGCAAAGACAACAGGAGCAAGCCCACGACAACTGGAGCAGGCCCAAGACAACTGGGGCAAGCCCAAGACAACTGGAGCAAGCCTACAAGAACTGGATCAAGCCAAACAAAACAGGAACAAGCCCAAGAAAACTGGAGCAAGCCCAGGACAACTGGAGCAAGACCAACAAAACTGGAGCAAGCCAAAGAAAACTGGAGCAAGCCCAAGACAACAGGAGCAAGTGAAAGACAACTGTAGCAAGGCCAAGATAATTGGAGCAAGGCCAATACGACTGAAGCATGCCCAAGACAACTAGAGCAGGCCCAAGAGAACTGGAGCAAGGCCAAGATAACTGGAGCAAGGCCAAGACAACTGGAGCAAGGCCAAGACAACTGGAGCAAGGCCAAGATAACTGGAGCAAGGCCAAGACAACTGGAGCAAGGCCAAGACAACTGGAGCAAGGCCAAGACAGCTGGAGAAAGTCCAATACAACTGGAGCAAGGCCAAGACAACTAAGGCAAGCCAAAGACAACTGGAGCAAGCCCACGACAACTGGGAAAAGCTCAACACAACTCGAGCAAGCTGAAGAAAACTGGAGAAAGTGAAGGAAATCTGGAGCAAGCCCAAGACAACAAGAGCAAGCTCAAGACAACTGGGGCAATCCCAATCAAACTGTAGAAAGCCTAAGACAACTGGAACAAGGACAAGCAATATGGAGCAATAGGAAGACAACTGGAGCAAGCCAAAGACAACTGGAGCAAGCCCAAGAAAACTGGAGCAAGGCCAAGACAACATGAGTAAGCCCAAGATACCTGGAGCAAGCCAAAACGAACTGGAGCAAGGCCAAGACAACTGGAGCAAGCCCAACACAATTGCAGCAAGACCAAGACAACTGAAGCAAGTCCAAGACAACTGGAGAAATTCCAAGAAAACTGGCGCAAGCCCAAGACAACTAGAGCAAGGCCAAGACAACTGGAGCAAGGCCATAAAAACTGGGGTAAGCCCAATACAACTGGAGAAAGCCCAAAACAACTGGACCAGGGCAAAAACAGCTGGAGCAGGGCCAAGACAACTGGAGCAAGGACAATAAAACTAGAGCAAGACCAAGACAACTGGAGCAGGCCTAAGGCAACTTGATCAAGGCCAAGACAACTAGATCAAGGTCAAGAAAACTGGAGGAAGGACAAGAAAACTGGAGCAAGGCCAAGACAAGTGGAGCAAGGCCAAGACAGCTGTAGCAAGCCCAAGACAAGTGGAGCAAGGCCAAGACAAATTGAGGAAACCCAAGGCACCCAGAGCAAGCCCAAAACTACTCGGGCAAGCCAAAGACAACTGGAGCAAGCCCAAGACAAATGGAGCACACAGAAGACAATGGGAGGAAGGCCAAGAAAACTGGAGCAAGGCCAAGACAACTGGAGCAAGCTCAAGAAAACTGGAGCAAGACCAAGAAAACTGGAACAAGCCCAAGACACCCGGAGCAAGGCCAAACCAAATAGAGCAAGGCCAAGATAACTAGAGCAAGGCCAAGAAAACTGGAGCAAGCCCAAGAGAAATGGAGAAATCTCAAGATGACTGGAGAAATTCAAAGAGAACTGGAGAAAAGCCAAGACAAGATGAGCACGCCCAAGACAACTGGAGCAAGGCCAAGTCAACTGGAGCAAGGCCAAGAGAAGTGGAGCAATCCCAAGACAACTGAAGAAAGCACAAGACAAGTGGACCAAGGCCAAGACAACTGGAGCAGGGCCAGGAAAACTGGAGCAAGCCCTAGACAACTTGAGCAATCACAAGACAAATGGAGCAGGCCCAACACAATTGGAGCAAGGCCAAGACAACTGGAGCAAGCACAAGACAACTGGTGCAAGGCCAAGAAAAATGGAGCAAGGCCAAGACAACTGGAGCAAACCCAAGACACCTGGAGCAATCCCAAAACAACTGGGGCAAGGCCAAGACAGCTGGAGCAAGGCCATGACAAGTGGAGCAAGCCCAAGACAACTGGAGCAAGCCCTAGGCAAATGGAGCAAGTCCAAGACAACTGGAGCAAGGCCAAGACAACTGGAGCAAGTCCAAGACAACTGGTGCAAGGCCAAGACAGCTGAAGCAAGCCCAAGACAACTGGAGCAGGGCCAATAAAACTCGAGCAAGCCCAAGACAACTGGAGCAAGTCCAAGACAACTGGTGCAAGGCCAAGACAGCTGAAGCAAGCCCAAGACAACTGGAGCAGGGCCAATAAAACTCGAGCAAGCCCAAGACAACTAGAGCAAGCCCAAGATAACTGGGGCAAGCCAGAGAAATATGGAACAACACCATGACAACTGGAGGAAGGCCAAGACAACTGGAGCAAGCCCAAGAGAACTGGAGCAAGCCCCAGACAACTGGAGCAAGTTCAAGACAGCTTGAGCAAGGCTAAGAAAACTGGAGCAAGCTAAGGACAACTGAAAGATGTATACAATATGAAATGAAAAATATATGCATTCACATATATAAAATGACAAGTATTCATAATGACATAAAAATAGACATGTAAAATGACAACTCTTTTAAATTTATAATGTATAAACCGAAAAATAAGTAAACGTTCAAATGTGGAACATGACAACTTTGTTGAGTGAAAAATGTGTAAAATGACAAATATATCAAATGAAAAGTATGTAAGATAAAAAATATATCACATGACAAATATATAAAATGACAACTGTATAGAGTGACAAATATACATAATGACAGATATGTAACATGACAGATATATTAAATGACAAATCTTCAGCATGAAAGGTGTATAAAATGACAAATAATTCAAATGAAAAATATAGAAACATAAAAATATGTAAAATGACAAATAGATAACATGACCAATATGTAAAATTACAAATATGTAAAATGACAAAATATTTCAAATGACAAATTTAAAGAATGATTTATATGTCGTATGAGCAAAATGTCAGATATATAAAGTAAAACTACGTAAACTTACTCATGTATGTAATGAAAAAAATGTTTATTGACTAACATATAAAATTACAAGTACATGAAGTGAAAAACATTTCCAATTCAAAATATGGAGAAGAAAAAATGAAAGAAATGAAAAATATGTAAAAGGGAAATTTTTTCAAATGATAAATGTGTAAAGTTATCAACATTTAAAAATCAAACTATGTAACATATTTACATTTTATTCATATTTTAAATGTTATATATAATTACAAGTATATAGAATGTAAAACATTTAAAATGACAGATGTTTAACATGCAAATTTTATAGAATTAAAAATAAGTAAACTTATCTAATATCTGGAAAAACAATGTATGAAGTGACAAATATGTAAAATCACACAAAAATGAAATGACGAATACTAGGATTCACAAAGATAGAAAATGACGAATTTATCAAATGAAGAATATGAAAAATGACAGATATTAAGAATTAAAAATATTTTGATAGAAAACTGTGTAAAATGGAAAATATGTAAATTGCCAAATGTATAACATGACAAATATGTAAAATTACAAGTATTTAAAATGAAACGTATATGAATGACTTATATGTAAAATGAAAACAGTGTGAAATGACTATTGCGGAAAATGAAAAATTTGTAAAATGAAAATTATATACACTGAAAGATACCTACATTGACAAATATATAGCAGGAAATATGCAAAATGACTAATATAAAAATGCAAAATATTTGAAAAGATAAATATATTAAATGGAAAGCATGGAAAATTACAACCATATACCATGACAAAAAATCAACATGATAATGACTTATATGGAAAAGGACACATATAAAGATGAAACATTATTCAATCACAAACGTATAACATGACAGATAAATAAAATGCCAAATATTGTAAATGAAAGTATATCATATGACGAATATGTAAATTGAGAAATATAAAAAACTTCAAGTATGGAAATTAAAAAATATATGAAACATGAAGTATTTAATTTGACCAGCGCGTAAAATGACAAATATCTTAAACGACAATACATAAAAAGGCAACTATGAAATAGAAAAATATATTAAATGAACGATATATAACATGACAAATGTACAGAATGACAGATGTATAAAATGGAAGATATTTAAATTGTTTAATATGTAAAATTGCAAATACATAAAAGGATAAATGTGTAAAATGACAACTATGTACCATGACCAGTTTATGGAGTAACAAATGAAAAATATATGAAATGTACAAAAACATAACATGCCAAGTATGCAAAATGAAAAATTTATAAGGTGACATTAAATGTAAAATGCAAAATTTCCCAAATGAAGAATATATAAAGTAATGAATATGGAAATTGAAAAATATGTGAAACGACAAACTGAAAAAATGTGAAATATGTAAAGTGACAAAGATACCAAATGACAAAGTATATAAGATGCCAAATATGTAAAAAGATATACACGTAAAATGAAAAATAAGTCAAATGACAAATATATAACAAGGGCAAGACAACAGGAGCGAGCCCAAGACAACTGGAGTAAGCCCAAGACAACAGGAGCAAGCCCAAGAAAACTGGAGCAAGGCCAAGAGAACTGCAGCAAGCCTGAGAGACCTGGAGCAATCCCAAAAGAACTAGAGCAAGGCCAAAAAAACTAAAGAAAGGCCAATAAAACTGGAGCAAGCCCAAGACAACTAGAAAAAGCCCAAGACAACTGGAGCAATTCAAAAGACAGCTGGACCACGGCGAAGAAAACTGGAGCAAGCCAAAGACAACCAGAGAAAAACAACGATAATTGGAGCAAGTCAAAGACACCCAGAGCAAGCTCAAAAGAACTGGAGCAAGGCCAAGACAACTGAAGCAAGGCCAAGACAACTGGAGCAAGCCCAAGACAACTCGAGGAAGCCCAAGACAACTGGAGCAAGCCCAAGACAACGGGAGCAAGCCCAAGTCAAGTAGACAGAGCCCAAGACAGCTGAAGCAAGGCCAAGACAACTGGACCAGGTCCTAGACAACTGGAGCAAGCCCAAGACAACTGAAATATGCCCAAGACAGCTGGAAAAAGGCCAAGACGACTGAAGCAAGGCGAAGACAGCTGGAGCAAGCCCAAGGGAACTGGAGCAAGCCCAATACAACTGGAGCAAGGCCAATACAATTGGAGCAAGCCCAAGACAACAAGAGCAAGCCCAAGACACTTAGAGAAATCCCAAGACAACTGGAGCAAACCCAAGATAACTGGAGCAAGGCCAAGACAACTAGAGCAAGGCCAAGACAACTGGAGCAAGGCCAAAACAGCTAGGGCAAGGCCAAGACAGTTGAAGCAAGCCAAAGACAACTGGAGCAACGCCAAGAAAACTGGAGCAAGCCCAAGACAACTGGAGCAAGCCCAAGACAACTGGGGAAAGCCCAAGATAACTGTATCAAGCCTAAGACAACTGAATCAAGGCCAAGACAACTCAAGAAACCCCAAGAAAACTGGAGCAAGGCAAGGAAAACTGGAGCAAGCCCAAGACTGCAGAAACCCTACGACATCTGGAGCATGCCAAAGGCAACTAGAGCACGGCCAGGACAACTGGAGCAAGGCAAAGCCAACGGGAGCAAACCCAAGACAACTGGAGCAAGCCCAAGAAAACTGGGGAAAGCAGAAGACAACTAGAGCAATCCTGATACAAATGGAGCAAGGCCAAGACAACTGGAGCAAGCCCAGGACAACCGGAGCAAGCCCAAGACAAATAGAGCAAACCCAATAAAATTGGATCAAGCCCAAGACAAGTGGAGAAAGCCCAAGACAATTGGCGCAAGGCCAAGACAACTGGAGCAAGGCCAGGACAACTTGAGCAAGCTCAAAACAACTGGAGCAAGCCCAAAACAGCTGGAGCAAGTCCAAGACAACTGGAGCAAGGCCAAGAAAACTGGAGCAAGCACAAGACAAATGGAGCAAGCCTAATACAACTGGAGCAAGGCAAATACAACTGGAACATGCTCAAGACAACTGAAGCAATCCCAAGAATCTTGGAGCAAGCCCAGGACAACTGGAGCAAGCCCAAGACATCTGGAGCAAGGCCAAGACAACTAGAGCAAGGCCAAGACAATTGAATCAAGGCCAAGACAGCTCGAGCAAGCCCATGGCAACTGGAGCAAGGACAAGACAACTGGAGCAAGCCCAAAACAATTGGAGCAAGCCCAAGACAACTGGGGCAAACCCAAGACAAGTAGAGCAAGCCTAAGACAACTTGACCAAGGCCAAACAAACTGGAGCAAGCCGAAGACAACTGGAGCAAGCTCAAGACAGCTGGAGCAAGCCCAAAACAATTGGAGCAAGCCCAAGACAACTGGGGCAAACCCAAGACAAGTAGAGCAAGCCTAAGACAACTTGACCAAGGCCAAACAAACTGGAGCAAGCCGAAGACAACTGGAGCAAGCACGAGACAATTGAAGAAAGCCCAAGAAAACAAGAGCAAGGGCAAGACAACTGGAGCAAGCTCAAGACACCTGGAGCAAGCCCAAAACGCCTATACCAGGGCCAAGACAACTGGAGCAAGGCCAAGCCAAATGGAGCAAGCCCACGACAACTGGAGCAAGCCCAAAACAACTGGTTCAAGTCCAAGAAAACTTGAGCAAGGCCAAAATAACTGGAGGAAGCCCAAGACAGCTGGAGCAAGCCCAAGTAAACTGGGGCAAGGCCAAGAAAACTGGAGCAAGGCCAAGAAAACTGAAGCAAGCCCAAGACAAGTGGAGCAGGCCAAATACAAGTAGAGCATGGCCAATACAACTGTTGAAAGGCCAATACAACTCTCTAACAATTGCTTTCACCCCGTGCAACTCCATACAAACAACTATGTACAAATTGATGCAACTCCGTGCAACTCCGTACAACTCCGTACAACTCTGTACAACCTTGTACAATTCTGTACGACTCCGTACAGCTTCATACAACTCCGTACAACTATGTACAACTCCATACAACTCACTCCATGCAACTCCATACAAATACGTTTAACTCCGTACAACTCTGTACAACTCTTTACAACTCTCTGAAACCCTGTACAACTTTGTACAACTCCGTCCAACTCCATAAAACTCCGTACAACTCCATATAGCCCCATACAATTCTGTACAACTTCCTACAACTCGCTACAACTTGCTACAACTCCATACTACTGTGTAAAAATCCGTACCCTTTCGAACAACTCTATACAGCTCCGAAAAACTCCGTACAAGTCCGCATAGCTCTGTACAACTCCCTTCAACTCTTCAAAACTCCATAAACCTTTGTAAAACTTTGTACAACTTTGTACAACTACGTACAACTCAGTAAAACTCTGAACACATCGTGAAAACGCCAGACAACTCCGTACCACTCTGTGCAACTCTGTACCATTTCGTATGACCCAGCACAACTCTTTAAACCTCCGTACAACTCTGTCTACCTCCGTACAACTCTTTACAACTCCGTACGACTCAGCATAACTTTTTACAGCTCCGTACAACTCCGTACAACTCCGTACACATCAGCTCAACTCCGTACAACTCCGTACAACTCTTTACATTTGTGTACAACTCTGCACAACTGTATACAACTCCGTACAACTTGCTACAACTCCGTACAACTCTGTACAGCTCCGTAAAACTCCGTACAACTCCGTGCATCACTGTACAGCTCCACAGAGCTCCGTAAAACTTTGTACAACTCCGTACAACTCAGTACAATTCCGTACAGCTCTCTACAACTTGTACACCTCCATACAACTCTTTACAACTCGGTACAGCTCTGTACAACTCCATGAAACTCTGCACAAATTTGTACAACTTTGTACAACAACCTCCAACTTCATACAACTCCGCACAACACCGTACAACGCCGTACACATTTGTACAAAACTTTGTATAAAATGAGAAATATGAAAAAATGTCAATTATGGTACAAGACCAATTTATAAAATTACAAATATGTAAAATGACAAATATATGAAATGGAAAACACACAAAACAGAAATTTATGGAATGAAAAATATATAAAATTACAAACATACAAAATAACAGATATATTACATGACAGATATACAACATGAAAAATATATAAAATGACAAATATATACAATTACAAGTATGTGAAATGACAAATGTATAAAGTGAAATATGTGAAATGAAAAATATACCAAATGGCAACCATGTAAAAAGATAACTATTTCAATTAAAAAATGTGTGAAATGGTAAATACAGAAAATAAGACATATGTAAAGTGACAAATGTGTAAAGTGACAAATATAGAAAATGACAAAGTATATAAAATGACAAATATGTAAAATGATAGACATGTAAAATGACAAATGTGTAAATGATGAATATGTAACAAGGCCAAGACAACTAGGGAAAGTCCAAGACAACTGATGCAAGCCTAAGACAACTGGAGCAAGCCTTAGAAAACTGGAGCAAGGCGAAGAGAACTGGAGCAAGCCCAAGACACCTGGAGCAATCCCATAACAACTGGAGCAAAGCCACGACAACTGGAGCAAGCCCAAGACACCTGGAGCAATCCCATAACAACTGGAGCAAAGCCACGACAACTGGAGCAAGGCCAAGAAAACTGGAGCAAGCCCAAGACAACTAGAGCAAGTCCAAGACAACTGGAGCAATCCCTAGAAAACTGGAGCAAGTCCAAGATAGCTGGAGCAAGGCGAAGAAAAGTGGAGTAAGCCAAAGACAACTGGAGCAAGCCAAAGATAATTGGAGCAAGGACAAGACACCTGGAGCAAGCCCAAGACAACAGGAGCAAGCCTGATACAACTGGAGCAAGGCCAAGACAACTAGAGCAAGCCGAATACAACTGGAGCAAACCCAGGACAACTAGAGCAAGCCAAAGACAACTGGAGCAAGCCCAAGACAAGTGGACCAAGCCCATGAGGACTGGAGGAACGCCAAGAGAACTAGAGCAAGGCCAAGACAACTGGAGCAAGCTCAAGACAACTGAAACAAGACCAAGACAACTGGAGGAGGTCCAAGACAACAGGAGCAAGGGCAAGACAACTGGAGCAAGCCCAAGACAACTAGAGCAAGCCCAATACAACTGGTGCAAGGACAATACAACTAGGGCAAGGCCAAGACAGATGGAGCAAGCCCAAGACTACTGGAGCAAGGCCAAGACAATTGGAGCAAGACCACAACAACTCTAGCAAGCCCACAAAAACTGGGGGAATTTCAAGACAAAATGGAGCAAGCCTAAGACAACTGGAGCAAGGCCAAGAAACCTGGATCAAGCCCAAGACAACTGCAGCAAGCCCTAGACACCTTGAGCAAGCCAAAGAAAACTGGGGCAAGGCAAAGACAACTGGAGCAAGCCCAAGACACCTGGAGTTAGCCAAAACCAACTGGAGCAAGGCCAAGACAACTGGAGCAAGGCTAAGACAACTGAAGCAAGCCCAACACAACTGGAGCATTTCGAAGAAAACTGGAGCAGGGCCAAGACAACTAGAGCAAGGCCAAGCAAACTAGAGAAACCCCAAGACGACTGGAGCAGGCCTAAAACAGTTGTAGCAAGCCCAAGACAACTGGAGAAAGGCCAAGACAAATAGAGGAAGCCCAAGACAAGCAGAGCTAGCCCAAGAAAACTGGGGCAAGCCAAAGACAACTGGAGCAAGCCTGATAAAACTGGAACAAGGCCAAGACAACTGGAGCAAGCCCCAGACAACCGGAGCAAGCCCAAGACAGCTCTAGCAAGCGCAATACAACTGGAGTAAGCCCAAGACAAGTGGAGCAAGACCAAGACAACTGGAGCAAGGCCAAAACAGCTGGAGCCAGGCCAAGACAACTGGAGCAAGCCCAAAACAACTGAAGAAAGCCCAGGAAAACTGGAGCAAGTCCACGAAAACTGGAGCAAGGCCCAGAAAACAGAAGCAAGCCCAAGACAACTGGTGCAAGCCCAAGAAGATGGGAGCAAGGCCATCTGGAGCAAGCCCAAGACAACTGAAGCAAGCCCAACACAATTGGAGAAAGCCCATTAAAACTGGGGCAAGCCAAAGACATCTGGAGCAAGGCCAAGATATTTGAAGCAAGGCCCAGACAACTGGAGCAAGGCAAAGACATTTGGAGCAAGGCCAAGAAAATTGGAGCAAGGCCAAGATAGATGGAGAAGGTCTAAGACAACTGGAGCAAGGACAAGACAACTGGGGCAAGCCCAAGACAACTGGAGCAAGCCTAAGAAAACTGAACCGAGGCCAAGAAAACTGGAGGAAGCCAAAGAAAACTTGAGCAAACCCAAAACAACTTGAGTAAGAAGAAGAGAACTGGAGCAATGCCAAGACAACTGGAGCAAGCCCAAGACACCTGGATAAAGCCCAAAACACCTGTAGCAAGGCAAAGACAACTGGAGCAAGGACAAAACAAGTGGAGCAAGCCCAAGACAACTGGACAAAGCCGAAGACAACTGGTGCAAGTCCAAGATTACTGGAACAAGACCACGACAACTGGGGTTAGTCCAAGACAACTAGAGCAGGCCTAAGACAACTAGAGCAAGGCCAAGACAACTGCAGCAAGGCCATGACAAAAAGAGCAAGGCCAATAAAAGTACAGCAAAGCCAAGACTCCTGGAGCAAGCCCAGGAGAACTGGAGCAGGGCCAAGACAACTCAAGCAAGCCTAAGACAATTGGAGCAAGCCCAAAAGACCTGGGGCAAGCCCAGGACAACTGGAGCAAGCCAAAGACAACTGGAGGAAGGCCAAGACAACTGGGGCAAGCCCAAGACATTTGAAGCAAACCGTAGAAAGCTTGACTGAGGCAAAGAAAACTGGAGCAAGCCCACAAGAACTGGAGCCAGCCCAAGACAACTGGAGCAAGCCCAAGAAAACTGGAGCAAGGCCAAGACAACTGGAGCAAGCCCAAGACAACTCGAGCAAGGCCAGGACAACTGGAGCAAGGCCAAGGAAACTTGAGCAAGCCTAAGATAACTGGAGTTAGCCCAAGACAACTAGAGCAGGCCTAAGACAACTGGAGCAAGGTCATGAAAACTGCAGCAAGGCCAAGACAACAAGAGCAAGGCAGAGACAACTTGAGCAAGGCCAAGACAGCTGGAGCAAGCCCAAGACAACTGTTGCAGGGCCAATACAACTCGAGCAAGCCCAAGACAATTAGAGGAAGCCCGACACAACTAGGGCAAGCCCAAGACAACTAGAGCAAGTTGAAGAGAACTGGCGGAAGGCCAAGACAACTGGGGCAAGCCCAAGACAACTGGAGAAAGCGGAAGACAACTGGAGCAAGTCCAAGAAAGCTGTAGCAAGTCTAAGACAACCTGAGCAAGCCAAAGAAAACTGGAGCCAGACATACATAACTAGAGAAAATCCAAGACAGTTGGAGAAAGCCCTGGACAACTGGAGAAAGCCTGATACAACTGGAGCAAGGCCAAGCCAACTGGAGCAAGCCCAAGGGAACTGGAGCAAGCCCAAGACAACGGGGCAAATTCCAAGATAACTAGAGTAAGCCTTCGACAGCTGGAACAATGCCAAGAAACCTGGAGCAAGCCCAAGACAACTGGAGCAAGCCCAAGAGGACTGGAGCAAGCCCAAGGAAAGTGGATTAAGGCCAAGGGAACTGGAGCCAGACCAAGAATCTTGGAGCAAGCCAAATAATCCTGGAGCAAGCCGAATACAAATGGAGCAAGTCGAAGACAACTGGAGCAAGCCAAAGACAACTAGAGTAAGCCCAAGAAAACTGAAGCACGTCCAAGACAACTAGAGCAAGGACAAGACAACTGGAGCAAGCCCAAGACAACTGGAGAGAGCCCAAGACAGCTGGAGCAACGCCAAGAAAACTGGAGCAAGGCCAAGAAAGCTGGAGCAATCTCAAGACAACTGGAGCAAGCCCAAGACAACTGTAGCAGGCCAAAGACAGCTGGAGCAGGGCCAATACAACTGTAGCAAGGCCAAGACAACTGGAGGAAGCCCAATACAATTGGAACAAGGCTATGATAACTCGAGCAAGGCCAATGCAGCTGCTGGAAGCCCAAGACAACTGGAGAAAGGCCAAGACAAATCCAGGTAACCCAAGAGAACTAGAGCAAGCCCAAGATATCTGGTGCAAGCCCAAGACACATGGAGCAAGCCTGATACAACAGGAGCAAGGCCAAGACAACTGGAGAAAGGCCAAGACAAATCCAGGTAACCCAAGAGAACTAGAGCAAGCCCAAGATATCTGGTGCAAGCCCAAGACACATGGAGCAAGCCTGATACAACAGGAGCAAGGCCAAGACAACTCGAGCAAGTACAAGACAACTGGAGCAAGCCTAAGAAAACTGGAGGAAGGCCAAGACAACTCGAGCAAGGCGAAGACAACTGGACCAACTCAAGACAACTGGAGCAAGACCAAGACACCTGGAGCAAGTCCAAAACAACTGGAGCAAGGCCAAGAAAACTGGGAAAAATCCAAGAAATCTGAAGCAAGCCCAAGATAACTGGAGAAAGCCGAAGAAAACTGGATCAAGCCCTAGATAACTAGAACAAGGCCAAGAAAACTGGAGCAAGCCCTAGACAACTGGAGCAAGCCCAAGACAACTGGAGCAGGCCCAAAACAACGAGAGCAAGGCCAAGACAGCTAGAGCAAGGCCAATACAACTGGAGCAAGCCCAAGACAACAAGAGCAGGCCCAAGACAACTTGAGGAAAGCCAAGAGAAATGGAGCAGGGCCAAGACCACTGGAGCAAGGCCAAGAAAACTGGAGCAAGGTTAAGACAGCTAGAGAAAGGCCAAGACAACTGGAGCAAGCCCAGGACAGTTGGAGCAAGCCCAGAAAAACCGGGGCAAGCCCAAGACACCTGGAACATGACTTAAACAACTGGAGCAAGGCCAAGATAATTGGACCAAGTCCAAGACAACTGGACCAAGCCCGAGACAACTGGAGCAAGCCCAAGATAACTGGAGCAAGGCCAAGACAACTGGAGCAAGCCAAAGATGACTGGAGCAAAGCCAATACAGTTGGAGAAAGCCCAAGACAACTGGTGCAAGCCTGAAACAATTGGAGCAAGGCCAAGACAACTGTAGCAAGCCCAAGACAACTGGAGCAAGCCCAAGACAAGTGGAGAAAACCCTAGACAACTGGTGCAAGCCTGATAAAACTTGAGCAAGGCCATGAAAACTGGAGCAAAGCCAAGACAACTCGACCAAGCCCAAGACTACTTGAGCAAGACCAAGACAATTGGGGCAACCCAAGACAACTGGAGCAAGTCTCAGACAACTGGAACAAGGCCAATGAACCTGGAGCAAGCCCAAAACAACTAGAGCAAGCCTAAGACAACCGGAGCAAGCCCAAAAAAACTGGACCAAGGTCAAGACAGCTGGAGACAGCCCAAGACAACTGGAGCAAGCCCAAGAAAACTTGAGCAAGGCTAAGACAACTAGAGCAAGGCTTAGACAACTGGAGCGAGGCCAAGACAGCTGGAGAAAGGCAAAGAGAGATGTAGCAAGCCTAATACAACTGGAGCAGTGCCAAGACAAATCGAGGAAACCCAAGACAACTAGAGAAAGCCCAATACTTGCTCCAGTTGTCTTGGCCTTGCTCCAGTTTTCTTGGGCCTGCTCCAGTTGTCTTGGGCTTGCTCGAGTTGTCTTCGCCTTGCTCCAGTGGTCTTGGCCCTGCTCCAGTTGTCTTTGGCCTGCACCAGGTGTCTTTGGCTTGCTCCAGTTGTCTTGGGTTTGCTCCACGTTTCTTGGCCTTGCTCCAAATGTGATGGGCTTCCTCCAGTTGTCGTGGGCTTGCTCCAATTGTCTTGGCCTTGCTCTAGTTGTCTTTTAGTTGCTTCAGTTGTCTTGGGCTTGCTCAAGTTCTCTTGGGCTTTCTCCAGTTGTCTTGGTCTTGCTCCAGTTGTCTTGGCCTTGCTCCAGGTGTCTTTGGCTTGCTCCAAGTGTCTTGGGCTTGCTCCAGTTGTCTTGGACTTGCTCGTGTTTTCTTGGGCTTGCCCCAATGTTTTTGGGCTTGCTCCAGTTGTCTTGGTCTTGCTCCAGTTTTCTTGGACTTGTTCCAGTTGTCTTAGGCTTACTCGAGTTGTCTTGGGCTTTCCCTAGTTTTCTTGGGCTTGCTCCAGTTGTGTTTGTCTTGCTCCAAATGTCTTGGCCTTGTTCTAGTGGTCTTGGGCTTTCCCCATCTGTCTTGGCATTGCCCAAGTTGTCTTGGGCTTGCTCCAGTTGTCGTGGGCTTCCGTCGGTTGTCTTGGGCTTGCTCCAGTTGTCTTGGCCTTGCTCCAGATGTCGTGGCCTTGCTACAGTTGTCTTGGGCTTGGTCTAGTTGTCTTGGGCTTGCTGAAGTTATCTTGGGCTTGCACCAGTTGTCTTGGGCTTGCTCCAGTTCTCTTGGCCTTGCTCCAGTTTCATCAGGCCTTCTCAAGTTGTCTACAACTTGCGGCAATTGTCTTGGCTTTGCTCCAGTCATCTTTGGCTTGCTCCAGTTGTCTTTGGCTTGCTCCCGTTGTCTTACACTTGCTCCAGCTGTCTTTGACTTGCTCCAGTTGTCTAGGACTTGCTCCAGTTCTCTTGGGCTTGCTCCAGGTGTCTTTGCCTTCCTCCAGTTGTATTTGGTTTGCACAAATTATCTTGGGCTTGCCCCAATTGTCTTGGGCTTGATCTAGATGTCTTCGGCTTGCTCGAGCTGTCTTGGCTCTGGTCCATTTGTCTTGGTCTTGCTCCAGCTGTGTTGGCCTTGCTCCAATTATCTTGAGCTTGCTTCAGCTGTCTTGGCCTTGCTCCAGTTGTCTTTGGTCTGCTCTAGCTGTCTTGGGCTATATCCAGTTGTCTTGGGATTGCTCCAGTTTTCTTTGCCTTGCTCAAATTTTCTTTGCCTTGCTCAAGTAGACCTGGGCTTCCTCCAGTTATCTTAAGCTTGCTCCAGTTGTCTTGGCCTTGCTGCAATTGTCTTGGACTTGCACCAGTTGTCTTGGGCTTGCCCCAGTTGTCTTGGGATTTCTCCAGTTGTCTTGGTCTTGCTCTAGTTGTCTTGGCCTTGCTCCATGTGTTTTGGGTTTTCTCCAGGTGTCTTGGGCTTGCTCCACTTGTCTTGGCCTTGCTCCATTTTTCTTGGCCTTGCTCCAGTTGTCTTGAGCTTGCTCCAGTCGTCTTGGGTTTGTTCCAATTTTTTTTGCCTTGTTCCAGTTGTCTTAGGCTTGCTCCAGTTTTCTTTGGCTTGCCCCAGTTCTCTTGGGCATGCTCCAGATGTCTTGTCCTTGCTTCAGTTTTCTTGGCCTTTCTCCAGTTGTTTTGGCCTTTCTCCAGTTTTCTTGGCCTTGCTTTAGATATCTTGGGCTTGCTCCAGGTGTCTCGGGCTTGGTCCAATTTTCTTGCACTTGCTTCAGTTGTGTTGGGCTTGCTCCTGTTGTATTAGCCTTGCTCCAGTTATCTTGGGCTTGCTCCAGGTGTCTTCGGCTTGCTCCAGGTGTCTTTGCCTTGCTCCAGTTGTCTTGCACTTGCTCCAATTGTCCTGGGATAGCTTCAGTTGTTTTGGGCTTGCTCCAATTATCTTGGTCTTGCTCCAGGTGTCTTGGTCTTGATCGAGTTGTTTTGGGCTTGCTCCACTTGTCTTTAGCTTGCTCCAGTTGTTTTAGTCTTGCACCAGTTGTCTTGGCCTTGCTCCAGTCGTCTTGGGCGTGCTCCAGTTGTATTGGCCCTGCTCCAGTTGTCTTTAGCTTGCCCCAGTTGTCTTGTTCTTGCTCTGGTTGTCTTGGGCTTCCCTGATTTGTAAAGCTATCGTGGCCTTGCTCCAGTTGTCTTGGCCTTACTTCAGTTGCCTTGGCCTTGCTCCAGTTGTCTTGGCCTTGCTTCATTTGTCTTGGAACTGCTTCATTTTTCTTGGGCTTGGTCCAGTTGGCTAAGCCTTGCTCTAGTTGTCTTGGCCCTGCTCCAGTTGTCTTTGACATGTTCCAGTTTTCTTGGGCTTGCTCTAGTTGACTTGGGCCTGCTCCAGTTGTCTTGGGCTTGATCCAGTTGTCTTGGCCTTGCTTCAGGTTTTGTTATCTTGCTCCAGTTGTCTTGGGCTTTCTCGAGTTGTCTTGGGCGTGCTCCAGGTTTCTTCTCCTTGCTCCAGTTGTCTTCGGCTTGCTTCAGTTGTCTTGGGCTTGCCTAAGTTGTCTTGGTCTTGCTCCAGTTGTCTTAGCCTTGCTTTAGTTGTCTTGGCCTTGCTGCAGTAGTCTAGGGCTTGCTCCATCTGTTCTTGCCTTGCCCTGGTTGTCTTGCCCTTGCTCCAGTTGTATTGGCGTTGCTCCAGTTGTCTTGACCTTGCTTCAGATCTCTTTGGCTGGCTCCAGCTGTCTTGGCCTTGCTCCAGTTGTTTTGGGATTGCTCCAGGTGTCTTGGGCTGGCTCCAGTTCCCCTGGTCTTGCTGCAGTTTTCTTTGGCTTGCTCTAGTTGTCTTGGGCTTGCTCTAGTTGTCTTCGGCTTGCTCCGGTTGTCTTGAGCTTGCTCCAGTTGTCTTGGCATTGTTATACATTTTTCATTTTACATGTTTGTCATTTTACATGATTATCATTTTATATACTTGTCATCTTCTATAATTTTTCATTTCCAATATGGCACTATATATTTCTCATTTTATAAAATTTTCAGCTGACATATTCTCAATTTTCATATGTATCATCTTACATATATTTCATTTGGTACAGTTTTCATTTTACATACTTTTTACTTTTTGTATTTGTCATTTTACATACTTGTCATTTTATAAATTTTTCATTTCATATATTCGTCATTTTATACCTCTGTCATGTTATGTATCTTTCATTTCTATATTTTTCATTTAGTACGTTTATCATTTGATTTATATATTTGTAAATAGTTTTCATTTGTTATATTTTTTATTTTACAAATTTGTCGCTTTAGAAATTGTTCATGTTACATAATTGTGATCTTACATATATGTCATTTTATATATGTTTCATTTTTCTTTTTTGTAATAATACATATTTGTCATTTTACATATCTGTCATTCTGTATATTTGTATTCTTACATATTTTTCAGTTGAAATATTTTTCATTTTTCATATTTGCCGTTTCACATATTTAAAATTATAAACATGTTTAATGTTATACATTTTTTATAATACATATTTTTCTTTTTCCATAATAGTAATTTCAAGTACATGGCAGTTTAAACATTTGTATATTTTTATATATGTGTCCTAGATTCTTTCCATATTTCAAATTTGTTTGTTTAAAAAGGTTTCAATTTACATATTTCGACATTTTAATGTTTGTTTATTGTACATAGTTGTCATCATATATATTTGTCATTTTACATATTTCTGTTTTCGATATTTTTTATTGGACTTATTTGTCATTTTATATATTTATACCTGTCATTTCATCTATTTTTCATTTAGTATAAATTCCATGTTATATATCTGTCAATTTTGTTTCATTATATATATGTCATTCTATATATTTGTCGTTTGGTAAATTTGTATCTTACATATTTTTCATTTTATATGTTTGTCATTTTAAATGTTTTTCACTCTATGAATTCTTCATGCTACATATTTTTCATTCTACGTATTTCTAGTTTTATGTATTCTTCTTTTTACATATTTTCCATTTAATATACATGTCTGATTATGTATGTGTCATATTGTATACTTGTCATTTTATACATTTCTCTTTTAATATGTTTTTCATTTCATACATTTGTATATTTCCATAGTTGCCATTTTATATGTTTTTCATTTCATATAATTCACATTCTACAACTCCCAAGAACTATGTTCAACCTCATAAAACTCCGTACGGATAGCTCGGTACAACTCCATACAAATCCATACAACTCTGTACAACTCCAAAAAACGCCATACAACGTTTCCACAACTTGCTCCGAATCCATACAACTCCATAACACTCCGTACAACTCTGTAAAACTCTGCACAACGCCGTACACCTCGTAAAACTCCATTAAACTCTGTACCACTCCGTTTAACTATGTGCAACTGGACCAAGCCCATGAAAACCGGAGCAGGCCCAAGAAAACTGGAGAAAGGCCAAGAAAACTGGAGCAAGGCCAAGACAAATGGAGCAATACCAAGACAATTGGAGCAAGGCCAAAACTTCTGAAGCAATCCCAAGGTAACTGGAGCAAGGACAAGACAACTGGAGCAATCCCTAGACAACTGGAGGAAGCCCAAGACAACACGCTGCCGCCGAATCGGACCCAAACTGAGCGGATCAAGAAGTCACCAAGGTAGCAGCTTCCGGAAGGGAGCCCGGTGGGAGGGATTTTCTGCCTGGACCATCTTAAAAACCAAAAAAAAAGAAAAAAAAAAGCCCAAGACAACTGGGGAATGCCGAGACAACTAGAGAAAGTCCAACACAATTGGAGCAAGGCCAATACAACTGAAGCAAGCACAAGACAACTGGATCAAGCCCAAGACAACTAGAGCAAGCCCAAGACAACTTGAGAAACGCCAAGATAACTGGAGCAAGCCCAAGAAACCTGGAGCAAGCCCAAAATAACTGGAGCAAGGCCAAGACAACTGCAGCAAGCCCAAGACAATAGGAGCAAGCCCAAGACAAGCGGAGCAATGCCAAGAGAACTGGAGAAAGCCCAAAACAACTGGAGCAATGCTAAGAAAACTCGAGCAAGCCCAAGACAAGTGAAGCAAGCCCAAGACAACTGGAGCAGGCCCACGAAAACATAAGGAAGGCCAGAAAAACTGAAGCAAGGTCAAGAAAACTGGAGCAAGCCCAAGACAACTGGAGCAGGCCCGAGACAACTGAAGCAAGGTAAGGACAACTAGATCAAGGCCAAGACAAGTGGAGCAAGGCCAAGACAGCTGGGACAAGCCCAAGAAAACTGGAGCAAGGCCAAGACAACTGGAGCAAGCCCAAGACAACTGGAGCAAGTCAAAGACAACTATGGAAAGGTCAAGACAACTGGAGCAGGGCCAAGACAGTTAGAGAAGGGCCAAGAAAAATACAGCAAGCTTAAGACAACTCGCGCAAGCCCACGACCACTGGAGCAAACTCAAGGCAACTGGATCAAGTCCAAGAGAACTAGAGCAAGGCCAAGACAACTGGAGCAAGCCCAAGACAACTGGAGCAAACCCAAAACAACTGGAGCAAGCCCAAGACAACTGGAGCAAGCCCAAGAAAACTAGAGCACGGCCAAGATAACTGTAGCAAGGCCAAGACAACTGGAGCAAGGCCAAGAGAACTAGAGCAAGGCCAAGACAACTGGAGCAAGGCCAAGAGAACTAGAGCAAGGCCAAGACAACTGGAGCAAGCCCAAGACAACTGGAGCAAACCCAAAACAACTGGAGCAAGCCCAAGACAACTGGAGCAAGCCCAAGAAAACTAGAGCACTGCCAAGATAACTGTAGCAAGGCTTAGACACCTGGAGCCAGTCCAAAAAAAACAACTGGAGCAAACCCAAAACAACTGGAGCAAACCCAAAACAACTGGAGCAAACCCAAAACAACTGGAGCAAGGCCAAGGCAAGAGGATCAAGCCCAAGACAACTTGAACAAGCCCAAGTGAGCCAGAGCAAGGCCAAGACAACTAGAGCAAGGCCTAGACAACTAGAGCAAGGCCAAGAAAACTGGAGCAAGCCCAAAACAATTGGAGCAATCCCAAGACAACTGGAACATGCCGAAGACCACTGGAGCAAGGCCAAGACAACTCGAGCAAGGCCAAGACAAGTAAAGCAATCTCAAGACAACTGGAGCAGGCCCAAGACACCTGGAGAAAGGCCATGACAACTAGAGCATGGCTAAGAAAACTGGAGTAAGGCCAAGACAACTGAAGCAAGGCCAAGACAGCTGGAGCAAGCCCAAAGCAACTGGAGCAAGGCCAAGACAGCTCCAGCAAGTCCAAGACAGCTAGAGAAAGGCCACAAAAACTGGGGCAAGCTGAATAAAAATTGAGCAAACCTAAGACAACTGGAGCAAGGCAGAGACAACTGGAGCAANCTTTTACGGAGTTGTATGGAGTTTTACGTAGCTATACGGAGCTGTACGGATGTGTATGAGTTGTACACAGCTGTATTGATCTGTATGGAGTTATATGGAGTTGTACGGAGTTGTACGGTGCTGTACAGAGTTATACAGAGTTGTACGGTATTGTACGGAGCTATACAGAGGTTTACAGAGTTGAATAGAGTTGTACGGGATTGTACGGAGCTGTACAGAGTTTTAAGGAGCTCTACAGAGTTGTACGGAGTAGTAGCAAGTTGTACGCAGTTGGAAAACATTATAAAGTGTTGTACACAGTTTTATGGAGTTTTACGGAGTTGTATCGAGTTGTAGCCATTTATACAGAGGTATACAAAGTTGTACAAAGTTTTACACTGTTTTTAGAGGTTGTACTGAGAACTAAGGAGTTTTACAGAGTTGTAGGAATCAGCACAAACATATACATAGCTGTACAAAGTTTTACATTGTTTTACAGAGTTGTATGGAGTTGAACGTAGTTGAATGAAAATTTACGAAGGTATACAAAGTTGTACGGATTCTTACAGAGTTGTACATAGATGTAAGGAGCTGTACAGAGTTCTTGCAAGTTGTATCAAGTTGTTGAGAGTTGTACGGAGTTGTACAGAGTTGTACAAATTTGTGCGGAGTTGTACGGAGTTGTTCAAAGTTGTACGGAGTTTGATGAAGCTGTACGGAGTGGTACAGGATTGTATGCAGTTATACGGAGTTTTACGGAGTTGTACGGAGTTGAACGGACTTGTATAGAGTTGTACCAAGTTGTGCAGAGTTGTACAAAGTTCTACAGAGTTGTAGTGAGTTGCAATGACGTTTATGGAGTTTTAGCAATGTATAAGGAGTTGTACAAATTTCCATAGAGAGATACAGAGTCTTATGAAGTTATGAAGGGTTTCACTCGGTTTTATGGAGCTGTATGGAGTTGTTCAGTGTTATAGCAAATTGTACGGAGTTGTACAGAGTTGTACAAATTTCCATAGAGAGATACAGAGTCTTATGAAGTTATGAAGGGTTTCACTCGGTTTTATGGAGCTGTATGGAGTTGTTCAGTGTTATAGCAAATTGTACGGAGTTGTACGGCGTTGAACGGACTTGTATAGAGTTGTACCAAGTTGTGCAGAGTTGTACAAAGTTCTACAGAGTTGTAGTGAGTTGCAATGACGTTTATGGAGTTTTAGCAATGTATAAGGAGTTGTACAAATTTCCATAGAGAGATACAGAGTCTTATGAAGTTATGAAGGGTTTCACTCGGTTTTATGGAGCTGTATGGAGTTGTTCAGTGTTATAGCAAATTGTACGGAGTTGTATGGCATTGTACAGGGTTGTATGGAGTTGTACGGATCTCCAAAGAGTTGTATGGAGTTGTACACATCTGTACAAAGTTGTACAAAGCTTCATTGTGTTGTACGGAGTTGTACGGAGATGTATGGAGTTGTACGGAGTTGTAATGAGTTGTAAGGAGTTGAACCAATTTGTAGCAAATTGTAAAAATGTTGCACGGAGTTCTATGGAGTTCTACGGAGTTTAATGGAGTTGTACGGATTTGTACAGAGCCGTACGGAGCTGTACAATATTCTAGTGAGTTTTACATCGTTGTACTGAGTTGTATACAGTTTTATGGAATTTTTAAAGTTGAACCAATTTGTACAGAGTTGCAAAGAGTTGTACAGAGTTGTGAGAAATACTGTGGAGACGTACGGAGTTGTACGGAATTGGACGCAGTTGTAAGGAGTCGTACAGAGTTGTATGGAGTTGTATGGAGTCGTACAGTGCTGTACAAAGCTTTATAGAGTTTTTTCAGAGTTCTACAGAGTTGTACGCATTTGAAGCAAGTTGTAAAAACTTTGTATGGAGTTGCATAAAGCTGTTACAGAGTTGTAGGGAGTTGTATGGAGCTTTACACAGCTATACACAGTTGTACGGAGTTGCACTGAGTTGTACAGAGTTGCAACAAATCGTATAAAGTTGTACGGAGTTCTACAGATTTGTACTGGGCTATATGGATTTGTATGGATTTGTACAAGGTTGTACGGAGTTGTACGGTGTTGTACGGAGCGGTATGAAGTTGGAGTTTGTTTTACAAAGTTGTACGGAGTTGTGCGGAGTTGTATGGAGTGGTATAGAGCTGTACCAAGTTGTAGCAAGTTGTATGGAAATGTACGAGTTGTAGAGAGCTCTACGTAATTGTATAGAGTTTTACGGAAATGTACAAAGCTCTATGGAGTTGTGTGGAGCTGTACAGTGTTGTACGGAGTTGTTCGGAGTATTTTAGAGTTTTAGGGAGTTGTACGTTGTTGGACGGAGTTGTCCAGAGCTGTAGCAAGTTGTACAGAGTTGTACAGAGCTGTGCAAAGTTTTATGTAAATGTACAGAGTTGTACGGAGCTATATGGAGTTGTGCTGAGATTTACAGAGTTGTACGGAGTTGTACGGAGTTGTATGGAGCTGTACAGAGTTATGCTAAGTTGTACAGAGTTGTACTGAGTTCTACGGAGTTGTACTGGGTTGTATAGAGTTTTACAGAGTTGTGCTAAGTTATATGGAGTGGTACAGAGTTACACACAGTGGTACGGAGTTGCATGGGGGTTTTACTTTTTGTTCAGAGTTCTACTGAGTTGTACGGAGTTGTGTGGAGTTGTACTTAGTTGTACAAAGTTGTACAAAGTTGTATGGAGTTTCAAGAGTTGAAGGGAGTTGTACAAAGCTGTGCGGAGTTGTACGGAGGTTTTTGGAGTTATACAGAGTTGTACGGAAAGGTACATAGTTGTACATGGGAGTATAGAGTTGTAGCAAGTTGTAGCAATCTGTAGCAAGTTGTATGGAGTTTTACGGGGCTGTATGGAGTTGTACGGAGTTGTATAGAGTTAGACACAATTGTTCGGAGTTGTACAGAGTTCTACAGGGTTGCATGGAGTGAGTTGTACGGAGTTCTACAGAGTTGCACGGAGTTGTACAGAGTTGTACGGAGTTGTACAAAGTTGTATGGAGTTGTACGGAGTTGTACAGAGTTGCACGGATTTGTAGCAATTTTTATAGAGTTGTACGGAAGCATAAGGAGTTCACCGGACTTGGCCTTGCTCCAGATGTCTTTGGCCTGCTCCAGTTGTCTTGGGCTTGCTCCAGTTTTCTTGGCCTTGCTCCAGTTTTCTTGGCCTTGATCCAGTTTACTTGGCTTTACTCCAGTTTTCTTGGCCTTGCTCCAGTTGGTTTGGCCTTGCTCCAGTTGTCTTGGACTTGAACCAGATGTTTTGGGCTTGCTCCAGTTGTCTTGGGCTTGCTCCAGTTGGCTTGGCCTTGTTCCAGTTGTCTTTGACTTGCTACTGGTGTTTTGGGCTTGCTCCAGTTGTCTTGGGCTTGCTCCAGTTTTCTTGGCCTTGCTCCAGTTCTCTTGGGCTTGCTTCAGTAGTCCTGTCCTTTCTGCAGTTGTCTTGGGCTTCCTCCAGTTTAATTGGCCCTGGTCAAGTTGCCTTAGGCTTGCACTACTTGTCTTAGGTTTGCCGCTGTTGTCTTGGGCTTGCTCCAGATGTCTTGGCCTTGCTCCAATTGTCTTGGCCTCGCTCCAGTTGTCTTGGCCTTGTTCCAGATGTCTTGGCCTTGCTCCAGTTGTCTTGGCCGTGCTCTAGATGTCTTGGGCTTGGTCCAATTGTCTTGGGCTTGCTCCAATTGTCTTGGGCTTGCTTCAGTTGTCTTGGGCTTGCTCCAGTTGTATGAGCATTGCTCAAGTTGTCTTGGGCTTGCTCCAGTTGTCTTGAACTTCCTCCACTTGTCTTGGCCTTGCTCTAGTTGTCTTGGACTTGCTCCAGCTGTCTTGGGATTGCTTTAGTTGTTTTGAGCTTGCTCCAGTTGTCTTGGCCTTGCTCCAGGTGTCTTGGACTTGCTCCAGTTGTCTTGGACTTGCTCCAGTTGTCTTGGGCTGTCTTGGGCTTGCTCCAGTTGTATTTGGTTTGCTCCAGTTGTCCTGGGCTTGCTCCGGTTGTCTTGGGCTTGCTCTAGTTGTCTTGGCCTTTCTCTAGTTGTATCAGGCTTGCTCCAGTTTTCTTTTGCTTTCCCCAGTTTTCTTGGGCTTGGTCTAGTTTTCTTGGGCTTGCTCCGGTTGTCTTGTGCTTGCTCCACTTGTGTTGGCCTTGCTCCAGTTGTCTTGGACTTGCTTCAACTGTCTTGGGATTGCTTCAGTTGTTTTGAGCTTGCTCCAGTTGTCTTGGCCTTGCTCCAGATGTCTTGGCCATGCTACAGTTGTCTTTGGCTTGCTCCACTTGTCTTGGGCTTGCTCCAGTTGTATTCGGTTTGCTTCAGTTGGATTGGGCTTCCTCTGGTTGTCTTGGGCTTGCTCCAGTTGTCTTGGCCTTGCTGTAGTTGTATTAGGGTTGCTCCAGTTTTCTTCGGCTTTCCCCAGTTGTCTTGGGCTTGCTCTGGTTGTCTTGGGCTTCCTCAATTTGTCTTGGCCTTGCTCCAGTTGTCTTGGGCTTGCTAGAACTATCTTGGCCTTGCTCCAGTTGTCTTGGCCTTGCTCTAGTTTTCTTGGCCTTGCTCCACTTGTCTTGGCCTTGCTCCAGTTGTCTTGGCCCTGCTCCAGTTGTCTTGGACTTGCTTTAGTTGGCTTGGCCTTGCTCAAGTTGTCTTGACCCTGCTCCAATTGTTTTTGGAATTCTCCAGTTGTCTTGGGCTTGCTGTAGTTGTCTTGGGATAGCTCCACTTTTCTTGGCCTTGCACCAGTTTTTTTGGCCTTGCTCCAGTTTTCTTAGTCTTGCTTTTGTTTTCTTGCACTTGCTTCACTTTTTGGCCTTGCTATAGATGTCTTGGACTTGCTTCATTTGTCTTGGACTTGCCCCAGTTGTCTTGCGCTTGCTTTAGTTGTCTTGGCCTTGCTCCTGCTGTTTTCGGCTTGCTCCAGGTGTCGTGGGCTTGCTCCAGTTGTCTTCGCCTTGCTCCAGTTTTCTTGGGCTCTCTCTAGTTTTCTTAGCCTTGCTCTCGTTGTCTTAGGCTTGCTACAGTTGTCTTGGGCTTGCCCCAGTTGTGTTGGGCTTGCTCCAGTTGTCTTGGGCTTGCTCCTCTTGTCTTGGCCTTGCTCCAGTAGTCTTGGGCTTGCTCCATCTGTCTTGGCCTTGCCCTAGTTGTTTTTACCTTGCTCCAGTTGACTTGGCCTTGCTCTAGTTGTCTTGGTCTATCTCTAGTTGTCTTGGTCTTGCTCCATTTGTCTTGGGCTTGCTCCAAATGTCTTGGGCTTGCTCCAGTTCTCTTGGGCTTGCTCCAGTTGTCTTCGCCTTGCTCCAGTTGTCTTGGGCTTCCTTCAGTTGTCTTGGCCTTGCTCCAGTTTTCTTGGCCTTGCTCCTGTTGTGTTGGGCTTGCACCAGGGGTCTTGGCCTTGCTCCAATTATCTTTGGCTTTCTCCAGTTGTCTTTGGCTTGCTCCAGTTGTCTTTGCCTTGCTCCAGCTCTGTTGGAATTGATCCAGTTGTCTAGGGCTTGCTCCAGTTGTGTTGGACTTGCTCTAGGTGCCTTGGGCTTGCTCCATTTGTCTTTGCCTTGCTCCAGTTTTCTTGGGCTTTCTCCAGCGGCCTTAGCCTTGCTCCAGCTGTCTTAGGCTTGCTACTGTTGTCTTGCGCTTGCCCCAGTTGTCTTGGGCTTGCTCCAGTTGTCTTGGGCTTGCTCCAGTTGTCTTGGCCTTGCTCCAGTACTCTTGGACTTGCTCCATCTGTCTTGGCCTTGCCCTAGTTGTTTTGGCCTTGCTCCAGTTGTCTTGGCCTTGCTCTAGTTGTCTTGGCCTATCTCTAGTTGTCTTGGGTTTTCTCAAGCTGTCTTGGGATTTCTCCAATTGTCTTGGGCTTGCTCCTGTTCTCTTGGGCTTGCTCCAAATGTGTTGGCCTTGCTCCAGTTGTCTTTGGCTTGCTCCATTTGTCTTGGGCTTGCTCCAGTTGTCTTGGCCTTGCTCCAGTTATCTTGGGCTTGGTCCACTTGTCTTGGGCGTACTCCAGTTGTCATGGGCATGCTCCAGTTGTCTTGGGCTTGCTCCAGTCGTCTTGGGCTTGCTCCAGTTGTCTTGGCCTTGCTACAGTTGTTTTGGGGTTGCTTCAGGGGTCTTGGCCTTGCTTCAATTATCTTTGGCTTGCTCCAGTTGTCTTTGGCTTGCTCCAGCTGTCTTGGACTTGCTCCAGTTGTCTAGGCCTTGCTCCAGTTTTCTTGGGCTTGCTCTAGTTGTCTTGGTCTTGCTCCAGTTTTATTGGCCTTGCTACAGTTTTGTTGGCCTTGATCTAGTTGCTTTGGGATTGCTCCAGGTCTCTCGGGCTTGCTCCAGTTC
Organism: Penium margaritaceum; assembly: GCA_023375785.1. Taxonomy (NCBI): domain Eukaryota; kingdom Viridiplantae; phylum Streptophyta; class Zygnematophyceae; order Desmidiales; family Peniaceae; genus Penium; species Penium margaritaceum. The sequence continues at coordinate 185,815 of SZWC01000526.1, forward strand.
TCTTTGTATTGCTCCAGTTTTCTTGGGCTTGCTCCAGTTGTCTTCGGCTTCCTGCAGTTGTCTTGGGCTTGCTCCATTTGTTCTGGCCTTGTTATATTTTTGTAATTTTACATATTTGTGATTTTACATATTTATCTCTTAACATATTTGTCATCTTATATGTTTAGTCATTTGCTATATTTGGCACTTTGAATATTTCTCATTTAATACATTTGTCACTTCACATATTTTTCAGATTACATATTCATCATTTTATAGATTTTTCAGTTGGAATATTTTTCATTCTAAATATTTTTCACTTTATAGATTTGTTATTTTACATACTTTGCATTTAATATATTTGTACATTTTACATTTTTTCTTCTATATTTTTTCATTTCATACATTTGTCATTTTAAAAATTTGTAACTTTTTAAATTGGTCATGGTATATAGTCGTCATTTTACTTATTTGACATCTTATATAATTGTCATTTTACACATTTGTCATGTTACATATCTTGCATTTTATACATGTGTCATTCTGTATATTTTTCATTTTTCATTTTTTCCATTTCACATATTTTCATCTTGCATATGTGCCATTTCATTTTTTTGTTGTTTCAAATATTTTGCATTTAGAATAGTTGTCATTTTATACACTGGTCAGATTACATACTTTACATTTCCTATATTTTTCATTTCCATACTTTTCATTTTGTTTACTTGTCCATTTACATATTTGTCATTTTGTATGTTTCTACATCTTTGTTATTTCATATTTTTATCATGTTTTGCGTTTGTGATGCAATAGTTTGTCATCTTAAATATTTGTCATATTCAATATTAGTCAATTTACATATATGTCATTTGAAATGTTTTTCATCCATATATTTATATTTTTGTATTTTGCATTCAATTCATGTTTCATTTCACATTTGTGGAAATTTGCATTGAAGTCATTTTAAATATTTTTCAGTTGAGGTACTTGTCATTCTGCATATTTCACGTTTTAAATATTTGTCATTTCAGATATTTTTCATTGCATGTATTTGTCATTGAACATATTGTTTTTTATTTTCAATGATTTTCATTTGAAATTGTTTTTATTTTAAATACTTGGCATTCATATGATTTTCATTTTACATAATTTTCATTTTCCATAGCTTTCATGTTATATATTTGTTGATTTACATATTTCTCGTTTTACATATTTGTCGAGTTACATGTTTTGCATTCTACACGTGTCGTTTTTCATATTCATCATTTTATATATTTGTGATTTTTCATATTTTTTATTTTTGACATTTGTTATGTTACATTTTCGGCATTGTACAAATTTGTGATTTAACATATTTGTCACTTCATACTTTTTTTATTTCAGACATTAGTTATATTTAAATTTTTACATTCAATAACATTCTCATATGAAATAATGTTCATTAAAAATATTTAATACTTAAGAAATTAGTTAGATTTACATGTCTTTCATTTTAAATATTTGTCTTTTTACATATTTGTCATTTAAAAAATGCCCTTTTACATCTTTTTGTTTGGTTCATTTTTCATCTTACAAATGTTTCATTTGAGATATTTGTCACTTCATATATTTGTTATTCTATATATAATTTGGTAGACATATTTCTCCTTTTATATATTAGTAACTGTTCATATTTTTAAATATATATATATCATTCATTGTGGAATGTTTTCGCGTTATATATTTTTCCTTTTTTTTCATTTTACATATTTTGTCATTCTACATATTTTTCATTTTACATATTTTTCAGCTTATATTTGTTCATTTTACATATGTTTCATTTTTTATATGGAGAATTTTATGTATTTGTCTTTTTATAAACCTGTCATTTTATACATTTGTCACTTTGTATGTCTTTCATGCTGTGTATCTGTCATTTTGTATATTGGTCATTCTATATATTTTGTAATTTTATAAAATTTTCATGTGAAATATTTTTTCTTACATATTTTTAATTTTAAACTTTTTCATTTTACATATTTGTCACTCTGTAAGTTTTCCGTGTTACAAAATTGTCATTTTACGTATTTCTCATGTTACATATTTGTCATTTTCCGTATTTGTCATATTTAATTTTTCATTTCACATATTTGTTATCTACATGTCTGTTTATATATCTGTAATATTGTAAACTTGTCATTTTATATATTTGTCGTTTGATGTATTTGTCACTTCATATTGTATACATGTTTCAGTTGTCTTTGGCTTGCTCCAGGATTCTTAGCGTTCCTCTAGCTGTCTTGGACTTGCTCCAGTTGTCTTGGGTTTGCTCCAGTTGTCTTGGCCTTCCTCCAGTTGTCTTCGGCTTCCTCCATTTGTCTTGGGCTTGCTCCAGTTGTCTTGGGCTTTCTCTAGTTGTCTTGGGCTCGGTCGAGTTGTCTTGGCCCTGCTCCAGTTGACTTGGAATTGCTCTAGCTGTTTTAGCCTTGCTCCAGTTCTCTTGGGCTTGCTCCAGCTGTCTCCTCCTTGCTCCAGTTATCTTGGACTTGCTCTTGTTCTCCTGGGCTTGCTCCAGTTGTCTTGCACTTGCTCCTGTTGTCATGGCCTTGCTCCAGTTGTCTTGGCCTCGCACCAGCTCTTTTGGGCTTGCTCCAGGTGTCTTGGGTTCGCTCCAGTTGTCTTGGTCTTCCTCCAGTTGTCTTGGCCTTGCACCAGTTGTATTGTGCTTCCTCCTGTTTTCTTGGGCTTGCTCCAGGCGTCTTGGCCTTGCTCCAGTTGTCTTAGGATTGCTCGAGTTGTCTTCGGCTTGCCCCTGTAGTATTGGGCTTTCTCCAGTTGTCTTGGGCCTGCTCTAGTTGTTTTGGCCTTGATCTAGTCGTCTTGGCCTTGCTCCAGCTGTCTTGGCCTTGCTCCAGTTGTCTTGGCCTTGCTCCTGTGGTCTTGGCCTTGCTCCAGTTCTCTTGGCCTTGCTCCAGTTTTCTTGGGTCTGTTCCAGTTGTCTTGGCTTGCTCCTGTTGTCTTGAGCCTTCTCCCAAATTCTTGGCCTTGCTCCAGTTGTCTTGGCCTTACTCTAGTTGCGTTGGACGTCCTCCAGTTGTCTTGTGCTTTCTCAGCTTGTCTAGGGCTTGCTCCAGTGTCCTTGGCCTTGCTCCAGTTGTCTAGGGCTTGCTCCAGTTGTCTTGGGCCTGCTCCAGTTGTCTTGGCGTTGCTCCAGTTGTCTTGGCCTTGCTCCAGTTGTCCGGGGCTTGCTCCAGTGTCCTTGGCCTTGCTCCAGTTTTCTTTGGCTTGCTCCAGTTGTCTTGGGCCTGCTCCAGTTGTCTTGGCCTTGCTCCAGTTGTTTTGGCCTTGCTCCAGTTGTCTAGGGCTAGCTCCTACTGTCTCGGCCTTGCATCAATTGTCTTGGAATGGATCCAGTTGTCTTCAGCTTGCCCCAGTTGTCTTGGGCTTGCTCCAGCTGTCTTGGCCTTGCTCAAGTTATCTTGGTCTTGGTTAAGTTGTTGTGGGATTGCTCCAGGTGTCTTGGGCTTGTTCCAGTTTTCTTGGTCTTGCTGAAGTTGTCTTGAGCTTTCGCCAGTTGTCTTGACCTTGTTCCAGTTGTCTTGGCCCTCCTTCAATTTTCCTGGGCTTGTTCCAGTTGTCTTGGGCTTGCTCCAGTTGTCTTGGCCTTGCTCTAGTTGCGTCAAGCTTGCTCTTGTTGTCTTGGGCTTGCCTGAGATGTCTTGGGCTTGGTCTAGGTGCCTTGGGTTTTCTCAAGTTGTCTTGGCCTTGCTCTAGTTGCGTCAAGCTTGCTCTTGTTGTCTTGGGCTTGCCTGAGATGTCTTGGGCTTGGTCTAGGTGCCTTGGGTTTTCTCAATTTGTCTTGGCCTTGCTTCATTTGTCTTGGACTAGCTACAGCTGTTATGGCCTTGCTCCAGTTGTCTTGGCCTTGCTCCAGATGTCTTAGCCTTGCTCCAGTTGTCTTAGCCTCGATCTAGTTGTCTTAGGCCTGCTCTTGTTGTCTTGGCCTTACTCCAGTTGTCTTGGCCTTGCTCGAGTTGTCTTGGCCCTGCTCCAGTTGTTTCTGGCCGCTCTAGTTGTCTTGGGCTTGCTCCAGTTGTCTTGGGATTGCTCTAGTTTTCTTGGCCTTGCTCCCGTTGTCTTGGCCTTGGTCTAGTTGTCTTTGGCGTCCTCTATTTGTCGTGGGATTACTCCAGTTGTCTTGGCCTTGCTCTAGTTGTCTTGGACTTGCTTCAGTTTTCTTGGGCTTGGTCCAGTTGTCTTGGTCCTCTCCAGTTGTCTTGGCCTTGCTCCAGTTGTCTTGGCCTTGGTCCAGGTGTTTTCGGCTGGCTTCAGATGTCTTGGGCTTGCTCCAGTTGTCTTGGCCTTGCTCCAATTTTCTTGTGCTTGCTCCAGTTGTCTTCGGCTTGCTCTAGTTGTCTTGGTCTTGTTCCAGATTGCTTGGCCTTGGTCCAGTTATCTTAGGCTTTCTCCAGTTGTCTTAAGATTGCCCCTGCTGTCTTGGGCTTGCTCCTGTTGTCTTTGTCAGAAGAATACAAGAGTGAGAACAGCAATGGTAGAAGCAAGGAGAAGCAATGGAAGGTGCACAAGTGCATCAGTGCGATGACGGAAGCAGAAAGGCATGAGCGGCCTGAGGAGTTAGTTGCAGATCTTGAGAAAGGGCGAGGTGCCGAGGATGTAAGGTAGACAAGAGCTAGTGAGAGAGAGCAAGGGCAAAGTGAGTGATGGGTCCGCATGTCCTTGAGCAAAGAGTGACGGAGCGAAGAGCTGCAAGGTGAGAGTGGTTGACGTAGGCAGGATGGGCAAGGTGCGAGCAGGGTGAAGACACGGCGGCGAAGTTGTGGAACCAAAGGGAACAGGATGCGAAGAACTGATCTGGTTAACCTTGAGGAAATGAACATCCTCGGTAATATATCACAGAACAGGACAAAATGAAAGCAACAGCTCCATTTCAGCTAGCACGACGTGATTGTGATGTGGGCGCTGTTCTTTGGGCCAGCTCGCCTCTGGGTCCTCGATCATGACCGACAATTTGTTGGCAAGGGGGTTCAAGCTGGCCCGGTACAGAACCTGAACATTATTCAGAGCTCGGACTATCCAAGGGATTATGTCAGTGTTCACTTCAATATTCTGACAGTCCCCCTGAAGTCAACAGTGGTGAGAATATGGAGCACATGTCAGATACAGGATTTGCCAGGTCTCTGAGAAGCCTTCGTGTGGTTGGGGGATGATGAGTGGGTGAAGAGAGTGATGGGTTGTGAGGTTGAGCGCCTTCTTGAAGAGTTCTTTGACCCAGTCCGTACCAAGAAAGAATATGGAGTTGAGGAGACAAATAAGTACCAGCCGGAGATTGAACTTGGGAAGTTGGAGTCTCCCCAGATTGAGTAGTAGCTCAACTCTCCATTGATGGTCGTTTGTGGAACCATCTCTTTTCCTGTGCAGTTGGGGGGAGTACCGTAGGCACTCTGGAAGATGAGTAACAAGATCAGTCAGTGCCTTGTCAAGTCATGAATAATCAATGAGGTACATCGGTTTCATTGATGGTGGAACACGAAGAAGGGCAGTGGCTGTATTGTTCCTCATGATCTACTCTAGTGTACAAAGTGCCGAGAGGAACCGATGATTCATCGAGGCCGTCTGTCAACGTAGCCTTGATGAGGGTGCTGATCCAAGGGGATACCGCCAAGAGCTCATTCTCCTTGGTATGATCCCATAGAGGGGTGCTGATGGAGATGATGGAGATGGTGAGGGTGCTAGTTCCTGGAGATGCAATAAAGGAGGGCGCTGCCACCACGCCACACTGAAGAGGGCTCTGTCACAGTGACCTCGTTGAGTCCAGGGAAATGTAGCAAAGCTCCGAGATTCAAGCAACCAGCGACACGGATACAGCGGCTTGTTCCACCGGTTAGCTTAATCAAGCAGGGAGACGGGTGGTGTCGGGTTCCAGTGGATTTCAGATGATGCTTTCATCGACTTGCTTTGACTAAGAATGCAAGTGCTGGTGGGGGAAGATGTGGTGGTTGCAAGAGGAAGTAGTTGTGAAGAAGGTGTTCTTTCACTAGAGGAGTGACGGCTTGTGCTCCAGTGTGCTCGAGTCTGAACATCAGGGTGACTAGAGTTTTCCAATGCTGTAGCAAGAGAGTGCAATTTGCTGATCCTGGAGAGTGGGAAGGACACAGGTGACTGCGAGAAGGGTAGTGCTACCAGGCAGATCCTTGTGTGAGGGAATGAGAAGGGTAGAGAGCCATATCGTCTGAGGGCTGGGGCTTGGTAATGGATGATGATGAAGGTAGAGGAAAAGAGGATGGCGGATTGGGCGCAGGGGTGAAACCACATGCGCTGCTGAGAAATCGGTGTGGGCGCAGGTCGTCGCGAGACAAGCGATGCAACCGGGCGAATCCTTGTGCTGAGCATGTGATGAAAGCGGATGATGGCGGAAGCGCGGTGGATAATGGAGTGGGCGCAGGGGTGAAACCTCGTGCGCTGCTAAATAGGGGAGTAGGATGCGGGAAGGGGAAGGCGATTGCCGATTCACCACAAAAAATCTGCTACTGGTGTGGGTGCAGGCTGCTGTGAAGCGGGCAGCTAGCTCGTGCAGATCCTTGTGCTAGTAGTAGATGCTCATCATTGCTGATGAAATAGAAGTTGCTGATGAGGAAGTGGGCGCAGGGGCAAAACCACGAGCGCTGCGGAAGTTTCGGCATGGGTGCAGGTCGTCGCGGAACGTGCGATGCGACCGGGTGGATCCTTGTGCTAAGCAGATAGCAACGCAGAAAGCTGAGGAACGATTGATGATTGAGTGGGTGCAGGGGCAAAACCACGTGCGCTGCGGAGCAATGCTGATGAGGACAAAGCTGAGGTTGATGCAGAGGTAGGCTGAAGGAGGCGACGGATGATGACAGCCAGTGAGGACGATGCGCAGAGGCTCATGGCGAGGCGAGTTCAGTAGGAGGAGGGTGTCAATGATGCAATAAGAGGAGTTGCAGTGGAGTGCGGGTGACAGAGCGGGCGGAAGCGGTAGTGGGCGCAGGGCGAGGCAACCAATTCTTTTGTTGTCAGGAGAGTCACGGCTTGTTCCCCAGTTGCCCCAAAACCAACGGGTAGGAAGACTGGTGGTGTCCAATATCTTGACAGCAAGAGGAGGTTCGCTGCAGTGGAGCAAGTCGTGAGATGGGCAGCGATGCTGGTCCATGGATCAGGAGACTGACGGCTTGTTCTCCAGTTGGCCCGAGACCAACGGACAGGAAGACTGGTGTTGTCCGATATCTTGGTGGCAGAAGGCAAAACTGCTGGCTGACGATGAGCAGAGGTAACGCGAGAGGGCGACTTGAGGCGACGGGCACGAGAAAGCCGAGGTAGATAAGGCGGATATAGAAGATGATGCTGATGAGGAAGATGAAGAAGGCGGAAGCACTTGCGGGAGCTCGGGTAATGAAACGTGACAAATTGTGAGCGGTAGGAAGCTTGCGGGAAGACGAGGGCAGGTTGATGGCTCAAGAGCTGCTGTCGGCTGTTGCGGATGCCGATTTGCCAATTGTCAGCCGTGGGTACAGGATGGGCGCAGGGCTTTATCAAGAAGACAAGACGTTTCTTCAAAGCGAGGAGCACTTCAAGCGGTACTGCTGATGTCAGCTACTGGTGGAGCGAAGAGACGAGAAGTGGCAGTGGCAGTAGCGGAGGAATGAAGATAAGGGAGGTAAAGCGATGGCAGCGGCAGAGAGATTACTGGGTCATGGGGCACCAGGTGATGTTGCCTGGTGCTCTGATGCCGTGTCAAAAGAATGCAAGAATACAAGAGTGGCAATAGCAGAAGCAAGCAGAAGCAACGGAACATGCACAGCTGCATCAGTGTAATGACGCAAGAAGAAAGGCATGAGCGGCTTGAGGAGTTAGTTGCCGATCTTGAGAAAGGGCGAGGTGCCGAGGACGCAAGGTAGAGAATATCTAGTGAGAGAGAGCAAGGGCAAAGTGAGTGATGGGTCGGCAGGTCCTTGGGCGAAGAGTGACTGAGCGAAGAGCTCCAAGGTGAGAGTGGTTGGCGAAAGTAGGATGTGCAAGATGCGAGCAGGGAAAAGACGCGGCGGTGAAGCCGCAAAATCAAAGGGAACACGATGTGAAGAACTGTTCTGGTAAATCTTGAGGGATTGAACATCCTCAGAAATATATCACAGAATACGATTAAATGAGAGCAACGACTTCTTTTCCGCTACATAAACGCGGTTGCGACGTGGGCGCAGTTATTAGGGGCGACTCGCCTTTGGGTCCTCGATCGTGACTGATAATCCACTGGCGAGGGGGTTCGTGCTAGCCCGGTACAGAACCTGCACCTTATTCAGAGCTCAGATTATCCGAGATATTTTGTCAGTGGTCACTTCAATATACCAACAGTCTTTAGCTTGCTCCAGCTGTCTTGGGATTGCTCAAGATTTCCTGGCCTTTCTTCAGTTGTCTTAGGTTTTATCCAGTTGTTCTGAGCTTGTCCCAGTTTTCTTTGGCTTGCTCCAGTAGTCTTTTGCTTGCTCCAGTTGTCTCTGCCTTGCTCCAGTTGTCGTGGACTTGCTCCAGCTGTCTTGGCCTTGCTCCAGTTGTTTTGGCCTTACTCCAGTTGTCTTGGCCTTGCTCCAGTTGTCTTGGCCTTGCTCAGGTTGTCTTGGGCCTGCTCCAGTTCTCTTGGGCTTGCTGCGGCTGTCCTGGCCTTACTCCAGTTCTCTTGGCCTTGCTCCAGTTGTCTTCGGCCTGCTCCAGTTGTCTTAGGCTTTCTCCAGTTGTCTTGGGCTTGCTCAATAATTCTTGGTCTTGCTCCAGTTGTCCTCGGCTTGCTCCAGTTGTCATGGGCTTGCTTCAGTTGTATTTGGCTTGCTCAAGTTCTCTTAGGCTTGCTCTAGTTGTCTTCGGATTTCCCCCGTTGTATTGGTCTTGGTCCAATGTATTGGGCTTGCTCTAGTTGTCTTTGCCTTGCTCTAGTTGTCTTCGACTTGCTCCAGCTGTCTTCGCATTGCTCCTATTGTCTTCGCCTTGCTCCAGTTGTCTTACCCTTGCTTCAGTTGTGTTTTGGCCTAGATCCAGTTGGATTGGGCCTGCCCAAGTTGTCTTGGGCTTGCTCCAATGGTCTTGGCTTTGATCCAGTTGTCTTGGCCTTGCTCTAGTTGTCTTGGCCTTGCTCCAGTTGTCTTTGCCTTGCTGCAGTTGTCTTGTGCTTGCTCTAGTTGTCTTGGGCTTTCTCGAATTGTCTTCGCCTTGCTCCAGTTGTCTTGGCCTTGCTCGAGTTGTCCTGGGCCTGCTCTAGTTGTCTTAGGCTTTCTCCAGTTGTCTTGGGCTCGCTTAATGTTTCTTGGTCTTGCTCCAGTTGTCCTGAACTTGCTCCAGTTGTCTTGGGCTTGCTCCAGTTGTATTTGGCTTCCTCCAGTTCTCTTATGCTTGCTCCAGTTGTCTTGGGATTGCCCCAGTTGTCTTCGTCTTGGTCCAGTTGTCTTGGCCTTTCTCCAGTTGTCTTCGGCTTGCTTGAGCTGTCTTGGCATTGCTCCCGTTGTCTTTGCCTTGATCCAGTTATCTTGGCCTTGCTTCAGTTGTGTCTTGGCCTAGATCCAGTTGGATTGGGCCTGTTCTAGATGTCTTGGGCTTTCTCCAGTTGTCTTGGCTTTGATCGAATGATCTTGGCCTTGCTCCAGCTGTTTTTGGCTTATTTGAGTTGTCCTGGGCTTGCTCTAGCTGTCTTGGGTGGCTCCCAGATTTCTTGGCCTTGCTACAGATCTCTTGGGCTCTCTCCAGTTGTCTTTGGCTTGCCGCAGTTGTCTTGGCGTTGCTCTAGTTATCTTAGAATTGCTCCATTTGTCTTTGGCTTGCTCCAGTTCTCTTGGACTTACTCCACTTGTCTTGGCCTTGCTCCAGTTTTCGTGGGCTTGCTCCAGTTGTCTTGGGCTTGCTCCAGTTGTTGTGGTCTTGCTCCAGTTGTCTTGGCCTTGCTCCAGTTATCTTGGGCTTGGTCCACTTGTCTTGGGCGTACTCCAGTTGTCATGGGCATGCTCCANTTGTCTTTGGCTTGCTCCAGTTCTCTTGGACTTACTCCACTTGTCTTGGCCTTGCTCCAGTTTTCGTGGGCTTGCTCCAGTTGTCTTGGGCTTGCTCCAGTTGTTGTGGTCTTGCTCCAGTTGTCTTGGCCTTGCTCCAGTTGTCTTAGGCTTGCTCCACTTGTCTTGGGATTGTCACAATTTTCTTGGGCTTGCCGTAGTTGTCTTGGGCTTGCTCCAGTTGTCTTGGCCTTGCACCAGTAATCTTGGGGTTTCTCCAGCTGCCTTGGCCTTGTTCCACTTGTCTTGGACTTGATCCAGTGTTCTTGGACTGATCCATTTCTCTTGGCCATGTTCCAGTTGTCTTGGGCCTGCTCCTGTTGTCTTTGGATTGCTCCAGTTGTCTTGGACTTACTTCAGTTGTCTTGGCCTTGCTCCAGTTGTCTTAGGCTTGCTCCAGGTGTCTTGGGCTTGCTTCAGTTGTCTAGGGCTTGCTCCAGTTTTCATGGCCTTGCTCTAGTTGTCTTGGCGTTTCTCCTGTTGTTGTGGGCTTGCTCTAGTTGTCTTGCGCTTGCTCCTAGTTTCTTGGCCTTACTCCAGGTGTCTTGGCCTTGCTCGAGGTGTCTTGGGCTTGCTCCAGTTGTCTTGTTCTTGCTCCAGCTCTCTTGAGCTTGCTCCATATGTCTTGGGCCTGCCCCAGTTGTCTACGCCTTGCTCCAGTTGTCCTGGCCTTGCTCCAGTTGTTTTGGGCTCACTCCAGGTGTCTTGGGCTTGTTCTAGTTGTCTTGGTCCTGCTCCAGTTGTCCTCGGCTTGCTCCAGTTGTCTTGGCCTTGCTCCAGTTGTCTTGGCCTTCCTCCAGTTCGCTTGGGCTGGCCCAAGCTGTCTTGGGCTTTCTCTAGTTGTCTTGGGTGGCCTTGATTTGTCTTGGCCTTGCTCTAGTTGTCATGGGCTTGCTACAGCTGTATTGGCCTTGCTCCAGTTGTACTGGCCTTGCTCCAGTTGTCTTGGCCTTGCTCGAGTTGTCATGGCCTTGCCCCAATTGTCTTGGGCCTGCCCCAGTTGTCTCGGGCTTGCTCCAGTTGTGTTGGCCTTGCTCCGCTTGTCTTTGCCCTGCTCCTGTTGTCTTTGGCCTGCTCCAGTTTTTCTTGGGCTTGCTCCAGTTGTCTTGATCGTGCTCCAGTTTTCTTGGCCTTGCTGCAGTTTTCTTGGCCTTGTTCCAGTTGTATTGGCCTTGTTACAGTTTGTTCGGATTGCTCCAATTGTCTTTGCCTTCCTCTAGTTTTCTTGGACTTGCTTCAGTTGTCTCAGGCTTGCTCCAGTTGTCTTGGCCTTGCTCTAGCTGTCTTGGCCTTGCTCCAGTTGTCGTGGCCTTGGTCCAAGTTTCTTGGGCTTGCTCCGGTTGTCTTGGCCTTGATCCAGTTTTCTTGGTCTTGCTCCAGTTGTCTTGGGCTTGCTCCATTTGTCTTGGGCTTGCTCTAGGTTTCTTGGCCATGTTCCAGTTGGCATAGGCTTGCTCCAGTTGTCTTGGGCTTGCCCGAGTTGTCTTGGACTTGCTCCAGTTGTCTTGGGCTTGCCCGAGCTGTCTTGGCCTTGCTCCAGTAGTCTTGGCCTTGCTCCATCTATTTTGGCCTTGCCCTAGTTGTCTTGGTCCTGCTCCAGTTGTCTTGGGCTTGCGTCAGTTGTATTTGGTTTGATCCAGTTGTATTGGCCTTGCTGCAGTTGTCTTGGCCTTACTTAAGTTGTCTTAGGCTTGCTCCAGTTTTCTTGGGCCTGGTCCTGTTGTCTTGGGCTTTCTCCAGTTTTCTTGGGCTTGCTCTAGTTGTCTTGGCCTTGTTTCAGTTGTATCCGGCTTGCACCAGTTGTCTTGGGCTTGCTCCAATTGTCCTGGATTTGCTCCAGTTGTCTTGGCCTTACTTAAGTTGTCTTAGGCTTGCTCCAGTTTTCTTGGGCCTGGTCCTGTTGTCTTGGGCTTTCTCCAGTTTTCTTGGGCTTGCTCTAGTTGTCTTGGCCTTGTTTCAGTTGTATCCGGCTTGCACCAGTTGTCTTGGGCTTGCTCCAATTGTCCTGGATTTGCTCCAGTTGTCTTTGGCGTATTCCCGTTGTCTTTGGATTGCTCCAGTTCTCATAGCCTTGCTCCAACTGTCTTGAACTTGCTCCGATTGTCTGGGGTTTGATCCAGTTGTCTTGGACTTGCTCCAGTTGTCTTGGTCTTCCTCCAGTTGCTTTTGGCTTGCTCCATTTGTCTTGGGCTTGCTCTGAATATCTTGGACTTGCTCTAGTTGTCTTGGCCCTGCTTCAGTTTTCTTGGTCTTGCTCCAGCCATCTTGGCCTTGCTCCGGTTGTCTTGGGCTTGCTCCAATTGTTTTGGCCTTGCTCCAGTTGTCTAAGACTTGCTCCAGTTGTCTTGGGCTAACTTGAGTTGTCTTGGCATTGCTCCAGGTGTCTTGGCCTTGCCCCACTTGTTTTAGGCTTGCTCCAGGTGTCTTGGGACTGCTCCAGTTGTATTGGCCTTGCTCCAGTTTTATTGGGCTTCCTCAATTTGTCTTGGGCTTGCTCCAGTTGTCTAGGACTTGCTTCAGTTGTCTTGGCCTTTCTCCAGCTGTCTTAGGGTTGCTCAAGTTGTCTTGGGCTTGCCCCAGTTGTCTTGGGCTTGCTCTAAATGTCTTGGGCTTGCTCGAGTTGTCTTTGCCCTGCTCCACTTTTCTTGGGCTTGCTCTAGATGTCTTGTATTTGCTCCAGTTGTCTCGGGCTTGGTCAAGTTGTTTTGCCCTTGCTCCAACTGTCTAAGACTTGCTGCATTTGTCTTGGGCTTGGTTCACTTGTCTTGGGCATGATCCACCCCTCTTGGCCCTCATCCAGTTTTCTTGGCCTTGCTCCAGTGGTTTTGGCCTTGCTCCAGTTGTCTTGGGCTTACTCCAGTTGTCTTGGTCTTGCTCCTGTTGTATTAGGCTTGCTCCAGTTGTCTTGGCCTTGCTCTATTTGTCATGGGCTTGCTCCAGTTGTCTTGGGCTTGCTCCACTCTTCTTGGCCTCGCTCCAGTTGTCTTGGCTTTGCTTTAGATGTTTTGGGCTTGCTCCAAGTGTCTTGGGCTTGCTCCAGTTGTCTTTGTCTTGCTCCAGTTTTCTTGAGCTTGATCCAATTGTCTTCGCCTTGCTCTGGTTGTCTTGGCCTTCCTCCAGTTGTCTTGGGCTTACTCTAGCTGTCTTGGGCTTGCTCCAGTTGTCGTGGCCTTCTTCGAGTTGTATCCAGCTTGCTCTAGTTGTCTTCGGCTAGACTGAGTTATATTGGGCTTGCTCTAGTACTATTGGGTTTCCTCGATTTGTCTTGTCCTTGCTCCAGTTTTCTTGGGCTTGCAACGGCTGCCTTTGCCTTGCTCCAATTGTCTTAGCCTTCCTCAAGTTGTCTTGGGCATGCTCCAGTTTTCTTGGCCTTGCTCCAGTTTTCTTGGCCCTGCTCCAGTTGTCATTGGCCTGATCCAGTTGTTTTGGGTTTGCTTCAGTTGTCTTGGTCTTGCTCCAGTTTTCTTGGTCTTGCTCCAGTTGTCTTGACCTTGCTCCAGTTGTATTACGCTTGCTCCAGTTGTCTTGGGCTTGCTCCACTTGTCTTGGCCTTGCTCTGGTTGTCTTGGACGTGCTGCAGTTGTCTTGGGTTTACTCCAGCTGTCTTGGGCCTGCTCCAGTTGTCTTGGCCTTGCTCCAGTTGTCTTGGCCTTTCTCCTGGTTTTTTTTGCTTGCTCAAGGTGTCCTAGGCTTGCTCCAGTTGTCTTCGCCTTGCTCCAGTTTCCTGGGCTTGCTCCAGTTTTCTTGGGGTTGCTCCAGTTTTCTTGGGATTGCTTCACGATGCTTGGCCTTGTTCCTTTTGTCTCAGGCTTACTCAAGTTTATTTGGGCTTGCCCAAGCTGTCTTGGGCTTGCTCCTGTTGTCTTTGGCTTGCTCCAGTTATCTTGGCCTTGCTCTAGTACTCTTGGGCTTGCTCCATCTGTCTTGGCCTTTCCCTAGTTGTCTTGGGATTGCTCCAGTTTTCTTACGTTTGCGTTAGATGTCTTGGGATTGCTCCAGCTGTCTTGGCCTTGCTCCAGTTGTCTTGGGCTTGGCCCAATTGTCTTGCGCTTGATCCAGTTGTCTTGGGCGTACTCCAGTTGTCTTGGGCGTACTCCAGTTGTCTTGGCCTTGCTCCAGTTGTATCAGGCTTGCTCCAGTTGTCGTGGGCTTGCTCCAATCGTCTTGGCTTTGCTACAGTTGTCTTTGGCTTGCTCCAGTTGTCTTAGACCTGCTCTAGCTTTCATGGAATTGCTCCAGTTGTCTACAGCTTGCTCCAGTTGTCTTCGGGTTGCTCCATGTGTCTTGGCCCCCCAGTTGTCTTTGGCGTGCTCCAATTGTCTTGTGCTTACCCCAGTTGTCTTGGGCTTTCTCTAATTGTCTTAGGCTTGCTCGAGTTGTCTTGGCCCTGCTCCAGTTGTCTTGGGCTTGCTCCAGCTGTCTTGGCCTTGCTCCAGTTCTTTTGGCCTTGCTCTTGTTGTCTTGGCCTTGCTCCAGTTGTCTTGGCCTTTCTGTAGGTGTCTTAGGCCTGCTCTACTTGTCTTGGGCTTGCTCCAGTTATCTTGGGCTAACTACTGTTGTCTTGGCCTTGCTTTTGTTGTCTTGGGCTTACTCCAGTTGCCTTGTCCTTGCTCCAGTTGTCCTGGCCTTGCTACATGTGTTTTTGGCTTCCTCCAGGTGACTTGGGTTTGCTCCTGGTGTCTTGCCCTTGCTCCAGTTTTCTTGGGCTTGCTCCTGTTCTCTTGGCCTTGCTCCAGTTGTCTTGGACTTGCTCCAGTTTTCTTGGCCTTGCTCCAGATGTCTTGGGGTTGCTCCAGTTGTCTTCGGCTTGCTTCAAAGGTCTTGGGCTTGCTTCAGTTGTCTTCGGTTTGCTCCAGTTGTATTGGCCTTTCTCCAATTGTCTTGGGCTTGCTCCAGTTGTCTTGTGCTTACTCCAGTTTTCTTGGCCTTCCTCCAGTTTTCTTAGGCTTGCTCCAGGTGTCTTGCGCTTGCTTCAGTTGTTTTGAGCTTGCTCATCTTATCTTGGCCTTGCTCCAGTTTTTATGGCCTTGCTCCTGTTGTATTGGCTTTGAACCAGTTTTCGTGGCCTTGCTCCACTTGTCTTGGGCTTGCTTAAGTTTTATTGGGTTTGCTGCACTTGTCTTGGGTTTGCTCGGTTGTCTTGGGCTTGCTCCAGTTGTCTTTTCCTTGCTCCAGTTGTATCCGGCTTGCTCCAGTTGTTTTGGCTTGCCCCAGTTGTCTTGGGCTTGCTCTTGTTGTCTTGGGCTTCCTCGATATGTCTTGGCCTTGCTCCATTTTTCTTGGGCTTGCTAGAACTGTCTTTGCCTTGCTCCAGTTGTCTTGGCCTTGCTCCAGTTGTCTTCGCCTTGCTCCACTTGTCTTGGGCCTGCTCCAATTGTCTTGGGCTTGCTCCGGTTGGCTTGACCTTACTCCAGTTGTCTTGTCCTTGCTCTAGTTGTCTTGGGCTTGCTCCAGTTGTCTTCGCCTTGCTCCACTTGTCTTGGGCCTGCTCCAATTGTCTTGGGCTTGCTCCGGTTGGCTTGACCTTACTCCAGTTGTCTTGTCCCTGCTCTAGTTGTCTTCGGCATGCTCCAGTTGTCCTGTTATTGCTCTTGTTGTCTTGGGCTTGCTGCAATTGTCTTCGGATTGCTCCTGTTTTCTTTCCCTTGCTCCTGTTGTTTTGGCCTTGCTCCAGTTGTCTTGAACTTGCTTCATTTGTCTTGGGATTGCTCCTGTTTTTTTTATCTTGCTCCAGTTGTCCTGGCCTTGTTCCAGCAGTCTTGGGATTGCTCCATCTGTCTTGGCCTTGCCCTAGTTATTCTGGCCTTGCTCCAGTTGTCTTGGCTTTGCTGTAATTGTCTTGGCTTTGCTTCAGTTGTCTTGCACTTGTTCCAGTTGTCTTGGGCTTGCTCCAATTATCTTGGGCTTGCTCCTGTTATCTTGAGCTTGCTCCAGTTGTCTTGGAATTTCTCCAGTTTTCTTGGGCTTGATCCAGTTGTTTTTGCCTTGCTCCAGTTGACATGGCCTTGCTCCAGTTGTCTTGGACTTGCTCCAGCTGTCTTGGACTTCCTTCAGTTGTTTTGAGCTTGCTCCTGCTGTCTTGGCCTTGCTCCAGTTTTTGTGGCCTTGCTCCAGTTGTCTTGGGCTTGCTCCACTTGTCTTGGGCTTTCTCCAGTTGTATTGGGTTTGCTCCACTTGTCTTGGGCTTGCTCCAATTGTCTTGGGCTTGCACCAGTTGTCTTGGACTTGCTCTAGTTGTATCAGGCTTGCTCCGTACAATGCTCTACAACTCAGTACAACTCTGTGTACTTCCGTAATAATTTCTAGAACTCCGTACAACTCCTTACTGCTCCGTACAACTGTGAAAAACACAGTACTAATTTGCAGAACTCTATACAACTATGCATAAATGGATAAAACTGTGTACAACTACGTAAAACTCCATTAGTCTCCGTACAACTCTGTATAACGTTTTCCAACTCCGTATAACTCTGTAAAACTTGTTTCTACACTGTAGATCTCTGTAGAGCTCCTTACAACTCTGTACAGGTCTGTACAATCCCAAACAACTTTGTTTGACTTTGTACAACTTTGTATAGCTCCGTATAGCTCTGTACAACCCCATAAAACTCTATACAACTCTGTACAACTCAGTACAACTCCGTGCAACTCCGTACAGATCAGTACAGCTCAGTACAACTCGTACACATCCGTAAAACTCCGTGAAGCTCCGTTTAACTCCATACAACTTCGTGCAATTTGCTACATCTCTGTACACTTCCGTACAGCTCCATACAACTGCGTACAACTCTTCATAACTTGGCACAACTCCAAACAACTGCGTATAACTCTGAGCTTGCTCTAGTTGTCTAAGCCTTGCTCCAGTTGTCTTGGGCTTGCGCCAGTTGTCTTGGCCTTGCTCCAGATGTCTTGGGCCTGCTCCAGTTGTCTTGGGCTTGCGCCAGTTGTCTTGGCCTTGCTCCAGATGTCTTGGGCCTGCTCCAGTTGTCTTGGGCTTGCGCCAGTTGTCTTGGCCTTGCTCCAGATGTCTTGGGCCTGCTCCAGTTGTCTTGGGCTTGCGCCAGTTGTCTTGGCCTTGCTCCAGATGTCTTGGGCCTGCTCCAGTTGTCTTGGGCTTGCGCCAGTTGTCTTGGCCTTGCTCCAGATGTCTTGGGCCTGCTCCAGTTGTCTTGGGCTTGCGCCAGTTGTCTTGGCCTTGCTCCAGATGTCTTGGGCCTGCTCCAGTTGTCTTGGGCTTGCGCCAGTTGTCTTGGCCTTGCTCCAGATGTCTTGGGCCTGCTCCAGTTGTCTTGGGCTTGCGCCAGTTGTCTTGGCCTTGCTCCAGTTTTCTTAGCCTTGCTCTGGTTTTCTTGTCCTTGCCCCAAGTGTCTTGGGCCTGCTCCATTTATCTTGAGCTTGCTTCAGCTGTCTTGGCCTTGCTCCAGTTGTTTTGGCCTTGCTCCAGTTGTCTTTGGCATGCTCCAGTTGTCTTTGGATTGCTCCAATTGTGTTGGGATTGCTCCAGTTTTTGTGGCCTTGCTCCAGTTGTCCTGGCCTTGCTCAAGTTGTCTTGGCCTTGCTCCAGTTGTCTTCGGCTTGTTCCATTTGTCTTGGGCTTGATCCTATTGTCTTGGCCTTGCTTCAGTTGTCTTGGCCTTGCTCACGTTTTCTTGGACTTGCTCGAGTTGTTTTAGGCTTTCTCCAGTTTTCTCAAGCTTACTCTAGTAGTCTTGGCCTTGCTCCCATTGTTCTGGCCTTGCTCTAGTTCATTTGGGCTTGCTCCAGTTGTCTTGGGTTGCTCCAGTTGTCTTGGCCTTGCTCAAGTTTTTGTGGGCTTGCTTCACTTGTATTGGGCTTGCTCCAGTGGTCTTGGGTTTGCTCCAATTGTCTTGGGCTTTATCAAGTTGTCTTGGCCTTGCTCCAGTTGTCTTGGACCTGATCCTGTTGTCGTGAGCTTGCTCAAGTTATCATGGGCTTGCTCCAGTTGTCTCGAGCTTGCTGTAGTTGTCTTTGGCCTTTTCTAGCTGTCTTGGCCTTGCTCCAGTTGTCTTGTCCTCTCCCCAGTTGTCTTTGGTTTGCTCCAATTGTCTTGGCCTTGCTCCAGTTGTCTTGGGCTTGCTCCAGTTGTCTTGGCCTTGCTCCAATTATCTTGGGCTTGCTCCAGCTGTCTTGGCCTTGCTCCACTAGCCTTGTACTTGCTCCAGTTGTCTTGGCCTTGCTCCAGATGTCTTGGGCCTGCTCCAGTTGTCTTGGGCTTGCTCCAGTTGTCTTGGCCTTGCTGTAGTTGTCTTGGCCTTTCAAGTTGTCTTGGGCTGGCTCCAGGTTTCTTGGGCTTGCTCCACTTCTCTTGTAGTTGCTCAAGTTTTCTTGACATTGCTCCACTTTTTTTGGGCTTGCTTCAGTTGTATTGGGCTTGCTCAAGTTGTCTTGGCCTTGTCCATTTGTCTTGGTATTGCTCCACTTGTCTTGGGCTTGCCCCGGTTGTCTTTGGCTTTCTCCAATTGTCTTGGCCTTCCTCCAGTTGTCTTGGCCTTGCTCCAGTTGTCTTGGGCCTGCTCCAGCTGTCTTGGCATTGCTCCAACTGTCTTGGCCTTGCTACAGTTGTCTTGGCCTTGCTCCAGTTTTCTTGGCTTTGGTCCAGTAGTCTTGGGCCTGCTCCAGTTGTCCTGGGCTTGCTCGAGTTGTCTTGGCCTTGCTCCAGTTGTTTTGGGCTTGCTCTAGGTTTCTTGGGCTTGCTCTAGTTGTCTTGGGCTTGATCCAGTTGTTTTGTGCTTGCTCCAGTTGTATTGGCCTAGCTTCAATTGTGTTGGGCTTGCTTCAGTTGTCTTGGCCTTTCCCAAGTTGTCTTGGGCTTGCTCAGTTGTCTTGGGCTTGCTCAAGTTGTCTTGGCCTTGCTCCATTTGTCTTGCGCTTGCTCGAGCTATCTTGGCCTTGCTTCAATTGTCTTAGGCTTGCTCCAGTTGTCTTGGCCGTGTTCCAGTTGTCTTGGCCTTCTTCCAGTTGCCTTGGGCCTGCTCCACTTGTCTTGGCCTTTGTCCAGTTGTATAGCGTCGTACGGAGTGGTACAGAGTTGTATGGAGTTTAACGTGTTAAAGTACTCAAGATTCTATTATTTTGTCCTAGTTGTGACTTTTTTCCCCACTTGGGGCATTTGGGGAAATTTTAGTTTGAAAACTAGGAGCCGTTGCACAGATTTGTGTACGCGTGCAATTCCTGTTAGATTGCTCGTTGGGACAATGCCTCCTCCATATGTAGGCATGCCATTGTGTTGTACAAACTACTTCTTGATCTAAAGTATTGTCAATCTCAACATGGCATCATCCTAGAGAAGATCCTGACCTGTGTTGACTCGCTCCCCCTTCCCGTCGTGCTGCTTCATCCCCGTTCGTTCAGCTCCCCCCGCTGGTTGGTCCGTTCAGGTCGCCCTCATCGCACTTCCCGCGTCGTGGGCACCGTTCGTGACGTTGACCACTACCCCCCTGGGCCCTTCGCACCCCTTCCTTGGCACGCACGGTGCGTGGCACCTATTGTGGCATTTGGCGCCTCCTCGTGGCGTGGCGCATGGCCCTATTTTGGCGTGTGGTGCCTATTTTGGCACATGGCACCTGCTTCAGCGCGGTGCTGATTTCGGCGCGCGCCGAAGCGCACCCCTCCATCTTCGGCGTGAGTGGTGCCCTCCCACCCTCGGTGTGATCAGCCCTAAGCCCTTTCTCTCTCAAGCCCCCCTCCTCGGTCTGCCTCCTTTCCTCCCTCCCTCCCTCCCTCCTTGCCTCCTTCCTGCTGTCCGTCCTGATGGAAACTGGGGCAGCCCTCAGGGAGGTGATCAGGCTCACTAAGGGCCGCCTAGGCAGGACCAACTGTTTGTGAGAGGGAGTTGCAGGTTGCACAGACAGAAATTTGCAGGAAGCAAATGTGGGTTTGCAGAGAACGCGAATGTCTGAATCGAATCTTGAGTGAAAAAGTACATCATCACAGCTTTCTAACAAGCCCTTGTATGCCTCATTTGGCTAAGGGAGCACGCTTCTCGCGGTAGGTACGGGCCTCGACAGGAGAGAGGGAGATTTCTTCTGGTTCCTTCTCCTTCTCATCCACCTGGCTCCAGAGACCCTTCCCCATCAGCACCATCTTCATGTTGTTGCTCCAGTTGAAGAAGTTCCTGCCTTCGAACTTGGCGATGTTGACGCCGGCCACCACAGAAGCGGATGTCGCCATGGTAGTGCAACATTCAGCCCACAAACAGCTCTTACACAGAACAGGGTGCAATGAATGCCTCAAGGATAAGACAAAGCCTTGTTGTAGCTCTGATACCACTGATGGAAGTTGGGGCAGCCCTCGGGGAGGTGATCAGGCTCACTAAGAGCCGCCTAGGCAGGACCAACTGTTTGTGAGAGGGAGTTGCAGGTTGCACAGACAGAAATTACGGAAGCAAATGTAGGTTTGCAGAGAATGCGAATGTCTGAATCAACTCTTGAGTGGAAAATTTCATCATCACAGCTTTCTAACAAGCCCTTATATGCCTTATTTGGCCAAGGGAGCACTGAGATCCACTCTGTCAAAGCTCACCCTCTAGCACACTCCTAGCCTAGCGGGATGAGCGGTAGTCATCTTGTCACACAAGAGAATTATGTCTTGCACGGCCTGCACGGCTAATAATCATGGACTGGTCCTTCCTTGAAGTCTCTTGGACGTCTTCCAGCCGTCTTTTCTCCTTGAAGGCCGCTCTCAGCAGTCCTGGCCAATAATCCTGCCGCCTTTTGATCTCAAAGTGCTCAGGTTGTCACTTGAACCCGACCCATGATCTCCAAACTTTGGAAATCCGTATCTCACTCAAACGGACTCCAAATCGAGTTCCGTAAAGTGCGTTAAAACCTGTGAAACATCGGCTATGAAACTGTCATGCCAGATGATTTTTATCGAGCAACCTATTTTTGTTACTTTCTGGCACTCTCATATCCATCACGTCTTTCTGTCCATTCTCCGTCCGTTTCCATCTGTGCTGTCTCGTCCTTCCGTCAGTCCATTCACCCATCCACCCGTCCGTCCTTCCATCCGTCCACCCATCCGTCCTCCTCTTTTGGTTCCCCCTCCTCCATCCCTCCGTCCACCCCCCACCCCGTCCCCCTCCCTCCTCTCTTGTCTTCCCCCCTTCCCCCCGCCTGCCTCCCACCCTCACCCACGCCCTCTTCTTTCGGCCTCCCCTCCCTGCCGCCCGCCCTCCATCCCCCCACCTCTTGCCCTCTCTTTTGCCCTCCCTCTCTTTCTACCTCCCTCCCTCTCCGTCTGTCCGCCCTTCCCCTCCCCCATCTTCACCCTCCGTTCCCCCCTCCCTCCCCCTCCCTCCCCCTCTGTTCCCCCCTCCCCCATCTCCGCCCTCCCTTCCTTCTCCTCCTCCTCGTCCTCCTCATCTTCATCCTCATTGTTCTCCTCCTCCTCCGCCTCCTCGTCCTCCTCCTCCTCTGCCTCCCTTTCTCTCTCTCCCCCCCCTCTCTCTCTCTCTCTCCCATCTCTCTCTCTCTCCCTTCCACCTCTTCCTCATCCCTCTCCACCTCTACTCCTCCTCTCCCTGCCCCACCTCCCTCTCTCCCTCTCCCCTTTTGTCCAGCCGTCCCTCCCTCCCTTCCATCCGTCTGCCTGCCCGCTTGTCCGTCCGTCCGTCCTTCTGTCCCTCTTTCCCTCCTTCTTCCTACCCACCCGTCCTCCCTCCCTCCCTTCCGCCTGTCCTTCCCTTACTCCCACCCTTCCCTGCTCCCTTTCTTGCTCCCCCCTCCCTCTCTCCCTCCTTCCCTCCCTCCCACCTGGTCTCCCTCCATCCCCCCCTCCCCCATATCCGCCCTCCCTTCCTTCTCCTCCTCCTTGTCCTCCCCTTCCTCGTCCTTGTCCTCGTCCTCATCCTCCTCCTCGACTTCCTCCTCCTCCTCTGCCTCCTCGTCCTCCTCCTCCTCGTCCTCCTCATCCTCATCCTCCTCCTCCTCCTCCTCCTCCTCCTGCCCCTCCCCTCTCTCTCTCTCT
>SZWC01000526.1:229243-282731 GCA_023375785.1 Penium margaritaceum
TTGAAGGTCTTCGTGCTTTCTAGTTGATAGCTAGTATTCCCAAACCATTATTATCCCCTTTTGACTGTCAGTGACTCATGATGTGAGTTGTCAACGCTGACCACATGAAGTGAAATTCGTTGGTCATGGTCAGAGACATACGCATACTTTGGTTGGTCACTGTGCATGGTAGCCACACAGTGCCACTACATATTGAAGGTATTTGTACTTGATACTTCATAACTAGTATTCACAAACCATTGTCTTCCACTCTGACCATTTGTGACTCGTGTTATGAGTTGTCAAAGTTTACCAGACTTAGTGACATTATTTGGTCATGGTAAGTGACATATGCCTACTTTGGTTGGTGGTCGTGCATGGTATCCACACCGTGCCACAGCTTATTGAAGGTCCTTGTGCTTGCAAGTTGATACCTGGTGTTCCCAAACAATTGTTTCCCCCTTTGATTATTTGCGACTCGTATAATGAGTTGTCAACGTTTACCATACAGAGCGGATATCTTTGGTCAAAGGCAGTACATATGCCTACTTTGGTCGGTCACTGTGCATGGTAGGCACACCATGCTACTACTGATTGAAGGTCGTTGTACTTGCTAGTTGGTATCTAGAATTCCCAAACCATTGTTTCCCCCTTTGAAAATTCGTGACTCATATTATGGGTTGTCAACATTGACCACACATAGTAAACTTATTTGGTCATGGTAAGTTGCACATGCCTAGTCTGGTTGGTCATTGTGCATGGTAGCCACACCGTTCCACTTCTTGTTGAAGGTCTTTGCACTTGCTAGTCAATAAATAGCAAAAGGTTTCTCCCTTTGACACCAGGTCGGTTTTTGTTGATTTGTTGCGCGTAGGTGCCTTCACTGGAATACTCCCTCCCACCCCCCCTAGAGGGATGTTCAGTGGACGACCTGGAGGACAGATTTGCGACCGCATTATGACAGCCCCCCTAACCCCCCACCGCTTAGGCTTGAAGGTAGAGCTGAGGTATCACAACACGCCCCCCCCCCTCCAGGTCGCGAGCCTGTTCTATAGTACACGTACGAGGATTCAAACCCAGGACCTACCGCTCTAGAATATAACTCTATAAGCACTAAGCCAACTCACATGGTGTTCATATGATGTCCAAATGACATTATAGGGGTTCCTATGGGTAGAGGGCATAAAATAAGGGGGTGTAGGATTAGAGGGTTGTATTTAGAATTATGAATAATAACAAAGTTAGTTTCATCATAAAAAAGTGACGCAGACGGAATTTCAAATTTTGCAACTTCGAGCTTGAATAACTTCTCAACCATTGCTCCGATTGACCAGCCGTAAGAAGGAAAGTTGACTACACACAGTGAGACTCTTTTTATGATATTCAGTGACACAAGCATACTTTGGTTGGTCATTGTGCATGGTAGCCACGCCGTGCCACCACTTATGGAAGGTCTTTGTACTTGCTAGTTGATACCGAGTATTCCCAAACCATTGTTTCTCCCTCTGCCCATTTGTGACTTGTATTATGAGCTATGAATGTTGAGCACACACACTTAACGTCTTTGGTCATGAGCAGTGATGTATGCCTACTTGGGTAGGTCATTGTGCACGGTAGCCACACCGTGCCAATACATACGAAAGATCTTTGTACTTGCTAGAAGATACATAGTGTTTTGAAACCATTGTTTCCCCCCTCTAACCATTTGTCACTCATGTTATGGGTTGTGAATATTTACCACCCATGTTGAAATTCTTTGGTCATGGTTAGTGACATATGCCTAGTTTGGTTTTTCACTATACGTGGTTACCATGCCGAGTGACTACGTATTGACGGTCTTTGTGCTTTCTAGTTGATAGCTAGTGTTCCCAAACCATTGTTATCCCCCTCTAACTATCAGTGACTCGTGTTGTGAGTTGTCAACGTTGACCACATGAAGTGAAATTTGTTGGTCATGGTCTGTGACATATGCATACTTTGGTTGGTCACTGTGCATTGTAGCTACACTGTGCCACTACATATTGAAGGTATTTGTACTTGCTAGTCCATAACTAGTATTCACAAATCATTAACTTCCACTCTGACCATTTGTGACTCGTGTTATGAGTTGTCAAAGTTTACCACACTTAGTGACATCATTCGATCATGGTCAGTGACATATGCCTGCTTTGGTTGGTCATCGTGCATTGTATCCACACCGTGCCACAACTTAATGAAGCTCCTTGTGCTTGCTATTTGATACTCGGTGTTCCCAAACCATTGTTTCCCCCTCTGACCATTTGTGACTCGTATTATGAGTTGCCAACGTTGACCACACACAGCGGATTTCTTTCGTTAAAGGCAGTACATATGCCTCTTTTGGTCGGTCATTGTGCGTGGTAGCCACACCTTGCTACTGCTGATTGAAGGTCGTTGTACTTGCTAGTTGATAACTGATATTCCCAGACTATTGTTTTCCCCTGTGACCGTTTGTGACTCGTGTTATGGTTGGTGAACGTTGACCATCCATATTGAAATTATCTGGACATGGTCAGTGACATCTGCCTAGTTTGGTTGTTGGTGTGTGTATTAGCCACACCGTGCCACTGCGTATTGAATTTCTTTGTCCTTTCTAGTCGATACATAGGGTTCACAAACCATTGTCTCTCCCTCTGACCATTTCTGACTCGTGTTATGAGTTGTGAATGTTGACCACACATAGTGGACTTTTTCAATCATTGTCATTGACGTATGCATCCTTCGGTTGGTCACTGTGCACGCTAGCCACACCGTGCCACTGCTTGTTGAAGGTCTTTGTACTTGCTAGTTGATAACTAGGGTTCCCAACCCATTTTTTCCCCCTCTGACCATTTGTGACTCGTGTTATGAGTTTTCAACGTTGACCACACACTGTGAAATGATTTTTGTCATGGTTATTGACTTGTACCTACTTTGGTTTGTCACTGTACATGGGTACCACGCCATGTCACTACGTATTAAAGGTCTTTGTGCTTTCTAGTTGATAGCCTGTCTTCCCAAACCATTGTTACCCCCTCTGAATATCTGTGACTCGTGTTGTGAGTTATCAACATTGACTACATGAAGTGAAATTCTTTGGTCATGGGCAGTGACATATGCATGCTTTGGTTGGTCACTGTGCATTGTAGCCACACTGTGCCACTACACATTGAAGGTATTTGTACTTGCTAGCCAATAACAAGTATTGAGAAACCATCATCTTCCACTCTGACCATTTGTGACTCGTGTTCTGAGTTCTCACAGTTTACCACACATGGTGACATTCTTTGGTCATGATCAGTGACATATGCATACCTTGGTTGGTCATCTTGCATGGTATCCACACCGTGCCAGAACGTATTGTAGGTCACTGTGCTTACTAGTTGATACCTGGTGTTCCCAAACAATTATTTCCCCCTCTGACTATTTGTGACTCCTATTATGCGTTGTCAACGTTGACCACACACAGTGGATTTCTTTGGTCAAAGGCAGTGTATATGTCTACTTTGGTCGGTCATTTTGCATGGTAGCCACACCGTGCTACTACTGATTGAAGGTCGTTGTACTTGCTAGTTGGTATCTAGTATTCCCAAACCATTGTTTCCCCCTCTGACAATTCGTGACCCATGTTATGGGTTGTCAACATTGACCACACATAGTAAACTTATTTGGTCATGGTAAGTTGCACATGCCTAATCTGGTTGGTGATTGTGCATGGTAGCCACACCGTTCCACTTCTTGTTGAAAGGCTTTGCACTTGCTTGTCAATAAATAGCAAAAGGTTTCTCCCTTTGACACCAGGTAAGTTTTTGTTGATTTGTTGCACGTCGGTGCCTTCGATGGAATACTCCCTCCCACCCCCCTAGAGGGATGTTCCGTGGACGACCTGGAGGACAGATTTCCGACCGCATTATGACACCCCCCAACCCCTCCACGGCTTAGGCTCGAAGGTAGAGATGAGGTATCACAACATGGCCGGCCCCCCCCCCTCCCCAGGTCGCAAGCCTATTCTATATTGCACATACGAGGATTCAAGTTCAGGACCTACCGCTCTAGAATATAACTCTATAAACAGTAAGCAAACTCACATGGTGTTCATATGATGTCCAAATGTCATTATAGGGGCTCCTATGGGTAGAGGGAATAAAATAAGGGGGTATAGTATCAGAGGGTAGTTTTTATAACTATGAATAATGACAAAGTTAGTTTAATCATAAAAAATTGACGTAGACGGAATTTCAATTTTTGCAACTTTGACCTTGAATAACTTGTCAACCATTGCTGCGATTGACTAGCCGTATGAAGGAAAGTTGACCACACATAGTGAGACTCTTTTTATGATATTCAGTGACACAAGCATACTTTGGTTGGTCATTGTGCATGGTAGCCACGCCGTGCCACCACTTATGGAAGGTCTTTGTACTTGCTAGTTGATACCGAGTATTCCCAAACCATTGTTTCTCCCTCTGCCCATTTGTGACTTGTATTATGAGCTGTGAGTGTTGAACACACACACTAAACTTCTTTGGTCATGAGCAGTGATGTATGCCTACTTGGGTAGGTCATTGTGCACGGTAGCCATACCTACCAATACATACAAAAGATCTTTGTACTTGCTAGAAGATACTTAATGTTTTGAAACCATTGTTTCCCCCCTTTGACCATTTGTGACTAATGTTATGGGCTGTGAATGTGTACCAACCATGTTGAAATTCTTTGGTCATGGTTAGTGACATATGCCTAGTTTGGTTTGTCACTATACGTGGTTACCATGCCGTGTGACTACGTATTGACGGTCTTTGTGCTTTCTAGTTGATAGCTAGTGTTCCCAAACCATTGTTACCCTCCTCTGACTATCAGTTACTCATGTTGTGAGTTTTCAACGTTGACCACATGAAGTGAAATTCGTTGGTCATGGTTTGTGACATATGCATACTTTGGTTGGTCACTGTGCATTGTAGCCACACTGTGCCGCTACATATTGAAGGTATTTGTACTTGCTAGTCGATAACTAGTATGCACAAACCATTATCTTCCACTCTGACCATTTGTGACTCATGTTATGAGCTGTCAAAGTTTACCACACTTAGTGACATTATTTGATCATGGTCAGTGACATATGCCCGCTTTGGTTGGTCATCGTGCATTGTATCCACACCGTGCCACAGCTTAATGAAGCTCCTTGTGCTTGCTATTTGATGCTTGGTGTTCCCAAACCATTGTTTCACCCTCTAACCATTTCTGACTCGTATTATGAGTTGCCAACGTTGACCACACACAGCAGATTTCTTTCCTCATAGGCACTACATATGCCTACTTTGGTCGGTCATTGTGCGCGGCAGCCCCACCTTGCTACTACTGATTCAAGGTCGTTGTACTTGCTAGTTGATAACTGATATTCCCAGACCATTGTTTCCCCTTGTGACCGTTTCTGATTCGTGTTATGGTTGGTAAACGTTGACCAACCATATTGAAATTATCTGGTCATGTTCAGTGAAATATTCCTAGTTTGGTTGTTTGGTGTGCGTATTAGTCACACCGTGCCACTAGGTGTTGAAGTTCTTTGTCCTTTCTAGTCGATACATAGGGTTCCCAAACCATTGTCTCTCCCTCTGACCATTTGTGACTCGTGTTATGAGTTGTGAATGTTGACCACACATAGTGGACTTCTTCGGTCATAGTCAGTGACGTATGCATCCTTTGGTTGGTCACTGTGCACGCTGGGCACACACTGCGACTGCTTGTTGAAGTTCTTTGTCCTTTCTAGTCGATACATAGGGTTCCCAAACCATTGTCTCTCCCTCTGACCATTTGTGACTCGTGTTATGAGTTGTGAATGTTGACCACACATAGTGGACTTCTTCGGTCATAGTCAGTGACGTATGCATCCTTTGGTTGGTCACTGTGCACGCTGGGCACACACTGCGACTGCTTGTTGAAGTTCTTTGTACTTGCTAGTTGATAACTAGTGTTCCCAACCCATTGTTTCCCCCTCTGACCATTTTTGACTCGTGTTATGAGTTTTCAACGTTGACCACACACTGTGAATTTTTTTTGGTCATGGTTAGTGACATGTACCTACTTTGGTTTGTCACTGTACATGGTTACCACGCCGTGTCACTACGTATTAAAGGTTTTTGTTCTTTCTAGTTGATAGCCTGTCTTCCCAAACCATTGTTACCCCCTCTGAATATCTGTGACTCGTGCTGTGAGTTGTCAACATTTTGCACATGAAGTAAAATTCTTTGGTCATGGTCAGTGACATATGCATACTTTAGTTGGTCACTGTGCATTGTAGCCACACTTTGCCACTACACATTGAAGGTATTTGTACTTGCTAGCTGATAACAAGTATTTAGAAACCATTATCTTTCACTCTGACCATTTACGACTCGTGTTATGAGTTGTCACAGTTTACCACACATGGTGACATTCTTTGGTCATGGTCAGTGACATATGCATACCTTGGCTGGTCATCTTGCATGGCATCCACATCGTGCCACAATGTATTGAACGTCACTGTGCTTGCTAGTTGATACCTGGTCTTCCCAAACAATTGTTTCCCCTTCTGACTATTTGTGACTCGTACTATGAGTTGTCAATGTTGACCACAAACAGCGGATTTCTTTGGTCAAAGGCAGTATATATGCCTACTTTGGTCGGTCATTGTGCATGGTAGCCACACCGTGCTACTACTGATTGAAGGTAGTTGTACTTGCTAGTTGAGAACTGATATTCACAGACCATTATTTCGCCCTCTAACCGTTTGTGACTCGTGTTACGGTTGGTGAACGTTGACCACCCATGTTGAAATTCTTTGGTCATGGTTAGTGACATATGCCTAGTTTGGTTGTTTCATGTGCATAGTAGCCACGGAGTGCCACTACGTATTGAAGTTATTTGTCCTTTCTAGTCCATGCATAGGGTTCCCAGATCATTGTCTCTCCCTCTGACCATTTTTGACTCGTGTTATAAGTTGTCAATGTTGACCACACATAGTGGACTTCTTCGGTCATAGTCAGTGACGTATTCATACTTTGGTTGGTCACTGTGCACGCTGGCCACACCGTGCCACTACTTGTTGAACTTCTTTGTACTTGCTAGTTGATAACTAGTGGTCCCAACCCATTGTTTCCCCCTCTGACCATTTGTGACTCGTGTTATGAGTTTTCAACGTTGACCACACACTGTGAAATTCGTTTGGTCATGGTTACTGACATATGCCTACTTTGGTTTGTCACTGTACATGGTTACCACACTGTGTCACTATGTATTGAAGGTATTTGTGCTTTATAGTTGATAGCTAGTGTTCCTAAACCATTACTACCCCCTTTTGACTATCTGTGACTCGTGTTGTTAGTTGTCAACGCTTACCACATGAAGTGAAATCCGTTGGTCATGGTCATTGACATATGCATACTTTGGTTGGTCATTTTGCATGGTAGCCACACTGTGCCACTATATATTGAAGGTATTTGTACTTGCTACTCAATAAGTAGTGTTCACAAACCATTGTCTTCCACTCTGACCATTTGTGACTCGTGTTATGAGTTGACAAAGTTTATCACACTTAGTGACATTATTTGGTCATGGTCAGTGACATATGCCTACTTTGGTTGGTCGTCGTGCATGGTATCCACACCGTGCCACAACTTATTGAAG
The DNA here is from genome assembly GCA_023375785.1 of Penium margaritaceum. Classification (NCBI taxonomy): domain Eukaryota; kingdom Viridiplantae; phylum Streptophyta; class Zygnematophyceae; order Desmidiales; family Peniaceae; genus Penium; species Penium margaritaceum. The sequence continues at coordinate 236,882 of SZWC01000526.1, forward strand.
GTCCTTGTGCTTGCTAGTTGATACCTGGTGTTCCCAAACAATTGTTTCCCCCTTTGACTATTTGTGACTCGTATTATGAGTTGTCAACATTGACCACACAGAGCGGATTTCTTTTGTCAAAGGCAGTACATATGATAACTTTGGTCGGTCACTGTGCATGGTAGCCACAGCATTCTACTACTGATTGAAGGTTGTTGTACTTGCTAGTTGGTATCTAGTATTCCCAACCCATTGTTTCCCCCTCTGACAATTCGTGACCCATATTATGGGATGTTAACCTTGACCACACATAGTAAACTTATTTGGTCATGGTAAGTTGCACATGCCTAATCTGGTTGGTCATTGTGCATGGTAGCCACACCGTTCCACTTCTTGTTGAAGGTCTTTGCACTTTCTAGTCTATAAATAGCAAAAGTTTTCTCCCTTTGACACCAGGTCAGTTTTTGTTGATTTGTTGCACGTAGGTGCCTTTACTGGAATACTCCCTCCCACCCCCCTAGAGGGATGTTCCGTGGATGACCTGGAGGATAGATTTGCGACCACATTATGACATCCCCCTTACCCCCCCATGGCTTAGGCTCAAAGGTAGAGTTGAGGTATCACAACACGGCCCCCCCCCCCCCCCCCCCCAGGTCACGAGCCTATTCTATATTGCGCATACGAGGATTCACACCCAGGACCTACCGCTCCAGAATAGAACTCTATAAACACTAAGCCAACTCACATGGTGTTCATATGATGTCCAAATGACATTATGGGGGTTCCTATGGGTAGAGGGCATAAAATAAGGGGATGTAGGATAAGAGGGTAGTTTTTGAAATTATGAATAATAACAAAGTTAGTTTAATCATTAAACATTAACGCAGACGGAATTTCAAATTTTGCAACTTTGAGCTTGAATAACTTGTCAACCATTGCTCCGATTGACCAGCCGTAAGAAGGAAAGTTGACTACACACAGTGAAACTCTTTTTATGATATTCAGTGACACAAGCATACTTTGGTTGGTCATTGTGCATGGTAGCCATGCCGTGCCACCACTTATTGAAGGTCTTTGTACTTGCTAGTCGGATTGAGTATTCCAAAACCATTGTGTCCCCCTCTGCCCATTTGTAACTTGTATTATGAGTTGTGAACGTTGACCACACACACAAAACTTCTTTGGTCATGAGCAGTGATGTATGCCTTCTTGGGTAGGTCATTGTGCATGGTAGCCACACCGTGCCTATACATACAAAAGATCTTTGTCCTTGCTAGAAGATACATAGTGTTTTGAAACCATTGTTTCCCCCCTCTGACCATTTGTGACTCATGTTACGGGTTGTGAATGTTTACCACCCATGTTGAAATTATTTGGTCTTGGTTAGTGACATATGCCTAGTTTGGTTTGTCACTATATGTGATTACCATGCCGTGTCACTACGTATTGACGGTCTTTGTGCTTTTTAGTTGATAGCTAGTGTTCCCAAACCATTTACCCCCCTCTAAATATCAGTGACTAGTGTTGTCAGTTGTCAACATTGACCACATGAAGTGAAATTCGTTGGTCATGGTCTGTGACATATGCATACTTAGGTTGGTCACTGTGCATTGTAGCCACACTGTGCCACTACATATTGAAGGTATTTGTACTTGCTAGTCAATAACTAGTGTTCACAAACCATTATCTTCCACTTTGACCATTTGTGACACGTGTTATGAGTTGTCAAAGTTTACCACACTTAGTGACATCATTCAATCATGGTCAGTGACATATGCCCACTTTCGGTGGTCATCGTGCATCGTATCCACACCGTGCCACATCTTAATGAAGCTCCTTGTGCTTGCTATTTGATGCTTGGTGTTCCCAAACCATTTTTTCCCCATCTGACCATTTGTGACTCGTATTATGAGTTGCCAATGTTGACCTCACACAGCGGATTTCCTTCGTCAAAGGCAGTACATATGCCTACTTTGGTCGGTCATTGTGCGTGGTAGCCACACCTTGCTACTTCTCATTGAAGGTCGTTGTACTTGCTAGTTGATAACTGATATTCCCAGACCATTGTTTCCTCCTGTGACCATATGTGACTCGAGTTATGGTTGGTTAACGTTGACCATCCATATTGAAGTTATTTGGTCATGGTGAGTGACATATGCCTAGTTTGGTTGTTTGGTGTGCGTATTAGCCACACCGTGCCACTACGTATTGAATTTTGTTGTCCTTTCTAGTCAATACATAGGGTTCCCAAACCATTGTATCTCCCTCTGACCATTTTTGACTCGTGTTATGAGTTGTGAATGTTGACAACACATAGTGGACTTGTTCGGTCATAGTCAGTGACGTATGCATCCTTTGGTTGGTCATTGTGCACGCTAGCCACACGGTGCCACTGCTTGTTGAAGGTCTTTGTACTTGCTAGTCGATAACTTGTGTTTCCAATCCATTGTTTCCCCCTCTGACCATTTGTGACTCGTGTTATGAGTTTTCAACGTTGACCATACATTGTCAAATTCACTTGGTCATGGTTAGTGACATGTACCTACTTTGGTTTGTCACTGTACATGGTTACCACGCCGTGTCACTACGTATTAAAGGTCTTTGTGCCTTCTAAATGATAGTCTGTCTTCCCAAACCATTGTTACCCCCTCTGAATATCTGTGACTCGTGTTGTGAGTTGTCAACATTGACCACATGAAATGAAATTTTTTGGTCATGGTCAGTGACATGCATACTTTGGTTGGTGAGTGTGCATTGTAGCCACACTGTGCCACACACATTGAAGGTATTTGTACTTGCTAGTGGATAACAAGTATTTAGAAACCATTATCTTCCACTCTGACCATTTAAGACTCGTGTTATGAGTTGTCACAGTTTACCACACACGGTGACATTCTTTGGTCATGGTCAGTGACATATGCATATCTTGGTTGGTCATCTTGCAAGGCATCCACCCCGTGCCACAACGTAGTGAAGGTCACTGTGCTTGCTAGTTGATACCTGGTGTTCCCAAACAATTGCTTCCCCCTCTGACTATTTGTGACTCGTATTATGAGTTGTCAACGTTGACCACACACAGGGGATTTCTTTGGTCAAAGGCAGTATATATGCCTACTTTGGTCGGTCATTGTGCATGGTAGCCACACCGTGCCACTACTGTTTGAAGGTCGTTGTACTTGCTAGTTGAGAACTGATATTCCCGGACCATTGTTTCCCCCTCTGACCGTTTGTGACTCAAGTTATGGTTGGTGAACGTTGACCACCCATGTTGAAATTCTTCGGTTCATGGTCAGTGACATATGCCTAGTTTGGTTGTTTTGTGTGCATAGTAGCTACACCATGCCACTACGTATTGAAGTTATTTGTCCTTTCTAGTCCCTGCATAGGGTTCCCAAACCATTGTCTCTCCTTCTGACCATTTGTGACTCGTGTTTTGACTTGTCAATATTGACCACACATAGTGGACTTCTTGGGTCATAGTCAGTGACGTATTCATACTTTGGTTGGTCACTATGCACGCTAGCCACACCATGCCACTACTTGTTGAAGTTCTTCCTACTTGCTAGTTGATAAGTAGTGTTCCTAACACATTGTTTCCCCCTCTGACCATTTGTGACTCGTTTTATGAGTTTTCAACGTTGACCACACACTGTGAAATTCGTTTGGCCATGGTTAATGACATATGCATACTCAGGTTTGTCAGTGTACATGGTTACCACGCCGTGTCCGTACGTATTGAAGGTATTTGTGCTTTCTAACTGATAGCTAGGGTCCCCAAACCATTATTACTTCCTTTTGACTATGTGTGACTCGTGTTGTGTGTTTTCAACGCTGACCACATGAAGTGACATTCGTTGGTCATGGTCAGTGACATATGCATGCTTTGGTTGGTCACTGTGCATGGTAGCCACACTTTGTCACCACATATTGAAGGTATTTGTACTTGCTACTCAATAACTAGTATTCACAAACCATTGTCTTCCACTCTGACCATTTGTGACTTGTGTTATGAGTTGTCAAAGTTTACCACACTTAGGGACATTATTTGGTCATGGTCACTGACATATGCCTACTTTGGTTGGTCATCGTGCATGGTATCCACACTGTGGCACAACGTATTGAAGGTTTTTGTGCTTGCTATTTGATTCTTGGTGTTCCCAAACCATTGTTTCCTCCTCTGACTATTTGTGACTCGTATTGTGAGTTTTTAACGTTGACCACACACATCGGATTTTTTTGGTCAAAGGTAGTACATATGCCTACTTTGGTCAGTCATTATGCATGCTAGCCACACCGTGCTACTACTGATTGAAGGTTGTTGTACTTGCTAGTTCAGAACTGATATTCCCATAGCATTGTTTCCTCCTCTGACCGTTTGTGACTCGTGTTATGGTTGGTCAAGGTTGACCATCCATATTGAAATTCTCTGGTCATGGGCAGTGACATATGCCTAGTTTGGTTGTTCGGTGTGCATAGTAGCCACACAGTGCCAATACGCGTTGACGTTCTTTGTTCTTTCTAGTCAATACATATGGCTCCAAACCATTGTCTCTCTTTCTGACCATTTGTGACTAGTGTTCTTCGTTATCAATGTTGACCACACATAGTGGACTTCTTTAGTCATAGTCAGTGATGTATGTATCATTTGGTAAGTCATTGTGCATGCTAGCCACACCGTGCGAGTACATGTTGAAGGTCTTTGTATTTTCTAGTTGATTACTAGTGTTCCCAACCCGTTGTTTCCCCCTCTGACCATTTGTGACTCGTGTTAAGAGTTTTCAATGTTGACCACTCACTGTGAAATTCGTTTGGTCATGGTCGGTGACATATGCCTACTTTGGTTGGTCATTGTACATGGTTACCACGCAGTGTCACTACATATTGAAGGTCTTTGTTCTGTCTAGTTGATAGCTAGTCTTTTCAAACCATTGCTACCCCCTCTGACTATCTATGACTCAAGTTGTGAGTTGTCAATGTTGACCTCATGAAGTGGAATTCCTTGGTCATAGTCAATTACATATGCATACTTTGGTTGGTCACTGTGCATTGTAGCCACACTGTGCCACTACACATTGAAGGTATTTGTACTTGTTAGTTGAGAACAAGTATTTAGAAACCATTATCTTCCACTCTGACCATTTGTGACTCGTGTTATGAGTTGTCACAGTTTACCACACATGGTGACATAATTTGGTCATGGTCAGTGACATATGCATACCTTGGTTGGTCATCTTGCATGGTATGCACACCGTGCCACAGCGTATTGAAGGTCACTGTGCATGCTAGTTGATACCCGGTGTTTCCAAACAATTGTTTCCCCTTCAGACTATTTGTGACTCGTATGAGCTGTGAACGTTGACCACACACAGCGGATTTCTTTGGTCAAAGGTAGTATATATGCCTACGTTGGTTGGTCATTGTGCATGGTAGCCACACCGTGCTACTACGGATTGAAGGTCGTTGTACTTGCTAGTTGAGAACTGATATTCCCGGACCATTGTTCATCCTCTGACCGTTTGTGACTTGTGTTATGGTTGGTGAACGTTGACCACCCATGTTGAAATTCTTGGTCATGGTCACTGACATATGCCTAGTTTGGTTGTTTCATGTACATAGTAGCCACACCGTGCCACTCCATATTGAAGTCATTTGTCCTTTCTAGTCCATGCATAGGGTTCCCAAACCATTGTCTCTACGTCTGATAATTTGTGACTCCTGTTCTGTGTTGTCAATGTTGACCACACATAGTGGACTTCTTCGGTCATAGTCAGTGACATATTCATACTTTGGTTGGTCACTGTGCACGCTCGCCACACTGTGCTACTACTTGTTGAAGTTCTTCGTACTTGCTAGTTGATAACTAGTGTTCCCAATCCATTATTTCCCCCTCTGACCATTTTTGAGTCGCGGTATGAATTTTCAACGTTGACCACACACTGTGAAATTTGTTTGGTCATGGTTAGTGACATATGCCTACTTTGGTTTGTCACTATACATGGTTACCACGCCGTGTCACTGTGTATTGAAGGTATTTGTGCTTTCTACTTGATAGCTAGTGTTCCCAAGCCATTATTACCCCCTTTTGACTATTTGTGACTCGTGTTGTGAGTTGTCAACATTGACCACATGAAGTGAAATTTGTTGGTCATGGTCTGTGACATATGCATACTTTGGTTGGTCACTGTGCATTGTAGCCACACTGTGCCACTACATATTCAAGGTATTTGTACTTGCTAGTCCATAACTAGTATTCACAAACCATTATCTTCCACTCTGACCATTCATGACTCGTGTTATGAGTTGTCAAAGTTTACAACACTTAGTGACATCATCCGATCATGGTCAGTGACATATTCCCATTTGTTTGGTCATCGTGCATTGCATCCACACCGTGCCAAAACTTAATGAAGCTCCTTGTGCTTGCTATTTGATACTTGGTGTTCCCAAACCATTGTTTCCCCCTCTGACCACTTGTGACTCATATTATGAGTTGCCAACGTTGACAACACACAGCCGATTTCTTTTGTCAAAGGCAGTACATATGCCTACTTTGGTCGGTCATTGTGCGTGGTAGCCACATCTTGCTACTACTGATTGAAGGGCGTTGTACTTGCTAGTTGATAACTGATATTCCCGGACCATTGTTTCCCCCTGTGACCGTTTGTTACTCGTGTTATGGTTGGTGAATGTTGACCATCCATATTGAAATATCTGGTCATGGTCAATGACATATGCCTAGTTTGGTTGTTTGCTGTGCGTATTAACCACACAGTGCCACTACGTATTGAATTTCTTTGTCCTTTGTAGTCGATACATAAGGTTCCCAAACCATTATCTCTCCCTCGGACCATTTGCGACTCGTGTTCTGAGTTGCGAATGTTGGCGAGACATAGTGGACTTCTTCGGTCATAGTCAGTGACGTATGCATCCTTTGGTTGGTCACTGTACACACTAGCCACACCATGCTGCTTGTTGAAGGTCGTTGTACTTGCTAGTTGATAACTAGTGTTCCCAACCCATTGTTTCCCCCTCTGACCATTTCTGACTCGTGTTATGAGTTTTCAACGTTGACCACACACTGTGAAATTGTTTTGATCATGGTTAGTGACATGTACCTACTTTGGTTTGTCACTGTACATGGTTACCACGCCATGTCACTACGTATTAAAGGTCTCTGTCCTCTCTAGTTGAGAGCCTGTCTTCCTAAACCATTGTTACCCCCTTTGAATATCTGTGACTGGTGTTGTGAGTTGTCAACATTGACCACATGAAGTGAAATTTCTTTGGTCATGGACAGTGACACATGCATACTTTGGTTGGTCACTGTGCATTGTAGCCACAGTGTGCCACTACACATTGAAGGTATTTGTACTTGCTAGTCGATAACAAGTTTTTAGAAACCATTATCTTCCACCCTGATCATTTGTGACTCGTGTTATGAGTTAAAACAGTTTACCACACATGGTGACATTCTTTGGTCATGGTCAGTGACATATGCATACCTTGGTTGGTCATCTTGCATGGTATCCACACCGTGCCACAACGTATTGAAGGTCACTGTGCTTGCTAGTTGATACCTGGTGTTTCCAAACAATTGTTTCCGACTTTGGCTATTTGTGACATGTATTATGAGTTGTCAACGTTGACCACACACAGCGGATTTCTTTGGTCAAAGGCAGTATATATGCTATTTTGGTCGGTCATTTTGCATGGTAGCCACAGTGTGCTACAACTGATTGAAGTTTGTTGTACTTGCTAGTTTAGAACTCATATTCTGGGACCATTGTTTCCCCCCTCTGACCGTTTGTGACTCGTGTTATGGTTGGTGAACATTGACGACCCATATTGAAATTCTTTGGTCATGGTCGGTGACATATGCCTAGTTTGGTTGTTTGGTGTGCATAGTAGCCACACCGTGCCACTACGTATTGAAGTTATTTGTCCTTTCTTGTCATGCATAGGGTTCCCAAACCATTGTCTCTCCCTCTGACCTTTTTTGACTCGTGTTATGAGTTGTGAATGTTGACGATACATAGTGTACTTCTTCGGTCATATTCAGTGACGTTTGCATCCTTTGGTTGGTCACTGTGCACGCTAGCCACACCGTGCCACTACTTGTTGAAAACCTTTCTACTTGCTAGTTGATAACTAGTGTTTCCAACCCATGATTTCCCCCACTGACAATTTGTGACTCGTGTCATGAGTTTTCAATGTTGACCACACACTGTAATATCCGTTTGGTCATGGTTAGTGACATATGCCTGTTTTAGTTTGTCACTGTACATGGTTACCACACCGTGTCACTACGTATCGAAGGTATTTGTGCTTTCTAGCTAATAGCTAGTGTTCCCAAACCATTGTTAGCCCCCTCTGACTACATGTGACCCGTGTTGTGAGTTATAAATGTTGACCACATGAAGTGAAATTCTTTGTTCATGGTCAGTGACATATGCATATTTCGGTTTTCACTGTGCATGGTAGCCACACTGTGCCACTATACATTGAAGATATTTGTACTTGGTAGTCGATAACTAGTATTCACAAACCATTGTTTTCCCCTCTGACCATCTGTGACTCGTATTATGAGTTGTCAACGTTGACCATACACAGCGGATTTCTTTGGTCAAAGGCAGTACATATGCCTACTTTGGTCGGTCACTGTGCATGGTAGCCACACCGTGCTACTACTGATTGAAGGTCGTTGTACTTGCTAGTTGAGAACTGATATTCCTAGACCATTGTTTCCCCCTCTGACCGTTTGTGACTCATGTTATGGTTGGTGAATGTTGACCATCCATATTGAAATTCTCTGGTCATGGTCAGTGACATATGCCTATTTTGGTTGTTTGGTCTGCATATTAGCCACACTGTGCCAATACACATAAAAGTTCTTTGTCGTTTGTAGTCAATACATAGGGTTCCCAAACCATTGTCCCTTCTTCTGACTGTTTGTGACTCGTGTTATGAGTTGTCAATGTTGACCACACATATTGGACTTCTTCGGTCATAGTTAGTGACGTATGCATCATTTGGTTGGTCACAGTGCACACTAGCCATACCGTGCCACTGCTTGTTGAAGGTCTTTGTACTTGCTAGTTGATAACTAGTGTGCCCATCCCGTTGTTTCCCCCTCTGACCATTTGTGACTCGTGTTATGAGTTTTCAACGTTGACCACACACTATGAAATTCCTTTGGTCATGGTTAGTGGCATATGCCTACTTTGGTTTGTCACTATACATGGTTCCCAACCATGTCACTGTGTATTGAAGGACTTTGTGCTTTCTAGTTGATAGCTAGTATTCGTAAACCATTGTTACCCCCTCTGAATATCCGTGACTCATGTTGTGAGTTGTGAACATTGACCACATGATGTGAAATTCTTTGGTCATGGACAGTGACATATGCGTACTTTGGTTGCTCATCGTTCATGGTATCCACACTGTGCTACAACTTATTGAAGGTCCTTGTGCTTGCTAGTTGATACCTTGTGTCCCCAAACCATTGTCTCCCCCCTCTGACCAGTTGTGACTCCTATTATGAGTTGTCAACGTTGAGCACACACAGCGGATTTCTTTGGTCAAAGGCAGTACATATGCCTACTTTGGTCGGTCATTGTGCATGGTAGCCACACCATGCTTCTAATGATTGAAGGTCGCTGTACTTGCTAGTTGAGAACTGATATTCCCAGAGCATTGTTTCCCCCTCTGACTGTTTATGACTCGTGTTATGGTTGGTGAATGTTGACCGCCCATATTCAAATTCTTTGCTCATGGTCAGTGACATATGCCTAGTTTGGTTGATTGCTGTGCATAATAGCGACACTGTGCCACTACGTATTGAAGTTCTTTGTCCTTTCTAGTCGATACATATGGTTCCCAAAGCATTGTCTCTCCCTCTAACCATGTGTGACTCGTGTTATGAGTTGTCAATGTTGACAATACATAGTGGAATTCTTCGGTCATTGTCAGTGACGTATGCATCCTTTGGATGGTCACTGTGCATGCTAACAATACCGTGCCACTACTTGTTGAAAATCTTTCTACTTGCTAGTTGATAACTGGTGTTCCCAATCCATGGTTTCCCCCACTGACCATTTGTGACTCGTTTTATGAGTTTTCAGCATTGACCACATATTGTGAAATCCGTTTGGTCATGGTTAGTGCCATATGCCTACTTTGGTTTTGTCACTGTACATGGTTACCACACCGTGTCACTACGTATCGAAGGTCTTTGTGCTTTCTAGTTGATAGGTAGTGTTCCCAAACCATTCTTAGCCCCCTCTGACTGTTTGTGGCTCGTGTTGTGAGTTGTAAATGTTGACCACATGAAGTGAAATTCTTTGTTCATGGTCAGTGATATATGCATACTTTGGTTTTTCACTGTGCATGGTAGCCACGCTGTGGCACTGATTAATGAAAGGATTTGTACTTGCTAGTGGATGACTAGTATTCACAAACCATTATCTTCCACTCTGACCATATGTGACTTGTGTTATGAGTTGTCAAAGTTTACCACACTTAGGGACATTATTTGGTCATGGTCAGTGACATATGCCTACTTTGGTTGGTCATCGTGCATGGTATCCACGCCGTGCCACAACATATTGAAGGTCGTTGGGCTTGCTATTTGATACTTGGTGTTCCCAAACCATTGTTTCCTCCTCTGACCATTTGTGACTCGTATTATGAGTTGTCAACGTTGACCACACACAACGGATTTCTTTGGTCAAAGGTAGGACATATGCCTACTTTGGTCGGTCATTGTGCATTGTAGCCATACCGTGCTACTAATGACTTAAGGTCGTTGTACTTGCTAGTTGAAAAGCGATATTCCCATAGCATTGTTTCCTCCTCTGACCGTTTGTGACTCGTGTTATGGTTGGTCAATGTTGACCATCCATATTGAAATTCTCTGGTCATGGGCAGTGACATATGCCTAGTTTGGTTGTTCGGTGTGCATAGTAGCCACACAATGCCACTACGTGTTGAAGTTCTTCGTTCTTTCTAGTCGATACATAGGGTTTCCAAACAATTGTCTCTCCCTTTGACCATTTTGAATCGTGTTATTCGTTGTCAGTGTTGACCAGACATAGTGGACTTCTTCGGTCATAGTCACTGATGTATGTATCCTTTGGTTGGTCATTGTGCAAGCTAGCCACACTGGCCACTACTTGTTGGAGGTCTTTGTACTTGCTAGTTGATAACTAGTGTTCCCAACCCATTGTTTCCCCCTTTGACCATTTGTGACTTGTGTCATGAGTTTCAATGTTGACCACACACTGTGATATTCGTTTGGTCATGGTCGGTGACATATGCCTACTTTGGTTGGTCATTGTACATGGTTACCACGCCGTGTTACTACGTATTGAAGGTCTTCGTTCTGTCTAGTTGATACCTAGTCTTCCCACACCATTGTGACCCCCTTTGACTATCCATGACTCGTGTTGTGAGTTGTCAATGTTGACCACATGAAGTGAAATTCCTTGGTCATGGTCAGTGACATATTCATACTTTGGTTGGTCATTGTGCATTGTACCGACCCTGTGCCACTACATATTGAAGGTATTTGTACTTGCTAGTGAACTAGTATTCATGAACCATTATCTTCCACTCTGACCATTTGTGACTTGTGTTATGAGTTGTTAAAGTTTACCACACATACTGACATTCTTTTGTCGTGTTCAGTGACATATGCCTACCTTGGTTGGTCATCGTGCATGGTATCCACACCATGCCACAACTTATTGAAGGTCTTTGTGCTTGCTAGTTTATACCTGGTGTTCCCCAACCATTGTTTCCCCCTCTAACCATTTGTGACTCGTATTATGAGCTGTCAATGTTGACCACGCATAGCGGATTTCTTTGGTTAAAGACAGTATATATGCTTGCTTTGGTGGGTCATTGTGCATGGTACTAACTCCGTGCTACTGATTGAAGGTCGTTGTACTTGCTAGTTGAGAACTGAAATTCCCATACCATTGTTTCCCCCTCTGACCGTTTGTGACTCGTGTTATGGTTGGTGAACGTGGACCACCCACATTGAAATTCTCTGGTCATGGTCAGTGACATATGCCTAGTTTGGTTGTTTGGTGTGCATATTAGCCACACCATGCCACTACGTATTGAAGTTCTTTGCTCTGTCTAGTCGATACATAGGGTACCCAAACCATTGTCTCTCCCTCCGACCATTTTTGACTTGTGTTATGACTTGTCAATGTTGACCACATATATTGGACTTCCTTGGTCATAGTCAGTGACGTATGCATCCTTTGGTTGGTCACTGTGCACGCTAGCCACACCGTGCCACTGCTTGTTAAAGGTCTTTGTACTTGCTATTTGATAACTAGTGTTCCCAACCCGTTGTTTCCCCCTCTGACCATTTGTGCCTTGTGTTATGAGTTTTCAACGTTGACCAAACACTGTGAAATTGTTTTCGTCATGGTTAGTGACACATGCCTACTTTGGTTTGTCAGTGTACATGATTACCACGCCGTGTCACGACGTATTGAAGGTCTTTGTGCTTTCTAGTTGATAGCTAGTGTTCCCAAACCATTGTTACCCCCTCTGAATATCTGTGATTTGTGTTGTGAGTTGTCAACATTGACCACATGAAGTGAAATTCTTTGGCCTTGGTCAGTGACATATGCATACTTTGGTTGGTCACTGTGCATTATAGCCACAGTGTGCCACTACATATTGAAGGTATTTATACTTACTAGATGATAACTAGTATTTAGAAACCATTATCTTCCACTCTAACCATTTGTGACTCGTGTTATGAGTTGTCAAAGTTTACCACACATGGTGACATTCTTTGGTCATGGTCAGTGACATATGTATACCTTGGTTGGTAATCGTGCATGGTATCCACACCGTGCCACAACGTATTGAAGGTCATTGTTCTTTCTAGTTTATACTTGGTTTTCCCAAACCATTGTTTCCCCCTCTCACTATTTGTGACTTGTAGTATGAGTTGTCAACGTTGACCACACACTGCAGATTTTTTTGGTCAAAGGCAGTACATATGCCTACTTTGGTCGGTCATTGTGCATGGTAGCCACACTGTGCTACTACTCATTGAAGGTCGTTGTTCTTGCTAGTTGAGAGCTGATATTCGGGTACCATTGTTTCCCCCTCTGACCGCTTGTGACTCGTGTTATGGTTGGTAAACGTTGACCAACCATATTGAAATTCTTTGGTCATGGTCAGTGACATATGCCTAGTTCGGTTGTTTGGTGTGCAGAGTAGCCACACCGTGCCACTACGTGTTAAAGTTATTTTTCCTTTCTAGTCCATGCATAGGGTTGCACAACCATTGTCTCTCCCTCTCACCATTTGTGACTCGTGTTATGAGTTTTCACAGTTGACCACACATAGTGGACTTCTTCGGTCATAGTCAGTGACATATTCATCCTTTGGTTGGTCAGTGTACACGCTAGCCACACCGTGCCACTACTTGTTGAAGTTCTTCGTACTTGCTAGTTGATAAATAGTGTTCCCAACCCATTGTTTCCCTTCAGACCATTTGTGACTCGTGTTTTGAGTTTGCAACGTTGACCACACACTATAAAAATTGTTTTGTCATGGTTAGTGAAACATGCCTACTTTTGTTTGTCACTTTACTTGGTTACCACGATGTGTCACTACGTATTGAAGGTATTTGTGCTTTCTAGTTAATAGCTAGTGTTCCCAAACCATTTTTACCCCTCTTTCACTATCCGTGACTCTTGTTGTGAGTTGTCAATACTGACCACATGAAATGAAATTTGTTGGTCATGGTCAGTGACATATGCATACTTTGGTTGGTCAGTGTGCATGGTAGCCACGCTGTGCCACTATATATTGAAAGTATTTGTACTTTCTAGTCGATAACTAGTATTCACAAACCATTGTCATCCACTCTGACAATTTGTGACTTGTGTTATGAGTTGTCAAAGTTTACCACACTTAGTGACATTATTTTGCCATGGTCATTGATATATGCCAACTTTGGTTGGTCATCGTACATGGTATCCACACCGTGCCACAACGTATTGAAGCTCCTTATGCTTGCTATTTGATACTTGGTGTTCCCAAACCATTGTTTCCCGCCTCTCACCATTTGTGACTCGTATTTTGAGCTGTCAACGTTGACCACACACAGCGGATTTCTATCGTCAAAGGCAGTACATATGCCTACTTTGGTCGGTCATCGTGCACGGTAGCCACACCGTGCAACTACTGATTGAAGGTCGTTGTACTTGCTAGTTAAAAATAGACATTTCTAGACCATTGTTTCCCCCTCTGACCGTTTGTGACTCGTGTTATGGTTGGTGAACTTTGACCACCCATATTGAAATTTTTTGGTCATGGTCAGTGACATATGCCTATTTTGGTTGTTTGGTGTGTATATTGGCCACACTATGCCACTACATATTGAAGTTCTTTGTCCTTTCTAGTCGATACATAGGGTTCCCACACAATTGTCTCTCCCTCTGACCATTTGTGACTTGTGTTATGAGTTGTCAATGTTGACCACACATAGTGGACTTCTTCGGTCATAGTCAGTGACGTATGCATGCTTTGGTTGGTCACTGTGCACGCTAGCCACTCCGTGCCACTACTTGTTGAAGGTATTTGTACATGCTAGTTGATAACCAGTATTCCCAACCCATTGTTTCCCCCTATGACCATTTGTGACTCGTGTTATGAGTTTTCAATGTTGCCCACACACTGTAAAATTCTTTTCGTCATAATTAGTGACATATGCCTACTTTGCTTCGTCACTGTACATGGTGACCATGCCGTGTCACTACGTATTTAACTTCTTTGTGCTTTCTTGTTGATAGCTAGTGTTCCCAACCATTGTTACCCCCTCTGAATATCTGTGACTCGTGTTGTGAGTTTTCAACATTGACCACATGAAGTGAAATGCTTTAGTCATAGTCAGTGACATATGCATACTTTGGTTGGTCACTGTGCATTGTAGCCACAATGTGCCAATACATATTGAAGGTATCTGTACTTGCTAGTTGATAACTATTATTTAGAAACC
This sequence comes from Penium margaritaceum, assembly GCA_023375785.1. Taxonomy (NCBI): domain Eukaryota; kingdom Viridiplantae; phylum Streptophyta; class Zygnematophyceae; order Desmidiales; family Peniaceae; genus Penium; species Penium margaritaceum. The sequence continues at coordinate 251,895 of SZWC01000526.1, forward strand.
ATTATCTTCCACTCTGACCATTTCTGACTTGTGTTATGAGTTGTCAAAGTTTACCACACATGGTGACATTCTGTGGTCATGGTCAGTGACATATGAATACCTTGGTTGGTCATCGTGCAGGGTATCCACACCGTGCCACAACGTATTGAAAGTCATTGTGCTTGCTAGGTGATACTTTGTTTACCCAAACCATTGTTTCCCCCTTTGACTATTTGTTACTCGTATTATGAGTTGTCAACGTTGACCACATAGAGCGGTTTTCTTTGGTCAAAGGCAGCACATATGCCTATTTTGGTCGGTGATTGTGCATGGTAGCCACACCGTGCTACCACTGATTGAAGGTTGTTGTACTTGCTAGTTTAGAACTGATATTTTTGGACCATTGTTTGTCCCTCTGACCGCTTGTAACTCGTGTTATGGTTGGTGAACGTTGACCACCCATACTAAAATTCTTTGGTCACGGTCAGTCACATATGCCTAGTTTGGTTGTTTGGTGTGCATAGTAGCCACACCGTGCCACTACGTATTGAAGTTACTTGTCCTTTCCAGACCATGCATAGGGTTCCCAACCCATTGTCTCTCCCTCTGACCATTTGTGACCCGTGTTATGAGTTGTCTATGTTGACCACACATTGTGGACTTCTTCGGTCATAGTCAGTGACGTATTCATCCGTTGGTTGGTCATTGTGCACACTAGCCACACCATGCCACTACTTGTTGAAGTTCTTCATACTTGCTAGTTGATAACTAGTATTCCCAACCCATTGTTTCCCCCTCTGACCATTTGTGAGTCGTGTTATGAGTTTTCGACGTTGACCACACACTGTGAAATTCGTTGGTCATGGTCAGTGACGAATGCATACTCTGGTTGGTCACTGTGCATGGTAGCCACGCTGTGCCACTACATATTGAAGGTATTTGTACTTGCTCCTCAATAACTAGTATTCAGAAACCATTGTCTTCCACACTGCCCATTTATGAATCGTGTTATGAGTCGACAAAGTTTACCACACGTAGTGACATTATTTGGTTATGGTCAGTGACATATGCCTACTTTGGCTGGTAGTCGTGCATGGTATCCACACCGTGCCACAACTTATTGAATGTCCTTGTGCTCGCTTGTTGATACCTGGTGTTCCCAAACCATTGTCTTCCCCTTTGACCATTTGTGACTCCTATTATGAGTTGTCAACGTTGACCACACACAGCGAATTTCTTTGGTCAAAGGCAGTACATTTGCCTACTTTGGCCGGTCGTCGTGCATGGTAGACACACCGTGCTTATACTGATTGAAGGTCGCTGTACTTGCTAGTTGAGAACTGATATTCCCAGACCATTGTTCCCTCTCTGACTGTTTGTGACTCGTGTTATGGTTGGTGAATGTTGACCACCCATATTCGAATTGTTTGCTCATGGTCAGTGACACATGCCTAGTGTGGTTGTTTGGTGTGCATAGTAGCCACACCGTGCCACTACGTATTGAAGTTCTTTCCCCTTTCTAGTGGAGATATAGGGTTCCCAAACCATTGTCTCTCTCTCCATTTGACCATTTGTGACTCATGTTATGAGTTGTCAATGTTGACTACACATAGTGGACTTCTTAGGTCATAGTCAGTAACGTATGCATCCTTTGTTGGATCACTGTGCACGCTAGCCACACCGTGCCACTACTAGTTGAAAATCTTTCTACTTGCTAGTTGATAACTAGTGTTCCCAACCCATGGCTTCACCCACTGACCATTTTTGACTCGTGTTATGAGTTTTCAACGTTCACACGCTGTGAAATCTGTTTGGTCATGGTTAGTGACATATGCCTGCTTTGGTTCGTCACTGTACATTGTTACCACGCCGTGTCACTACGTATCGAAGGTCTTTGTGCTTTCTAGTTGATAGCTAGTGTTCCCAAATCATTTTTAGCGCCCTCTGACTATCTGTGACTCATGTTGTGAGTTGTAAGTATTGACCACATAAAGTGAAATTCTTTGTTCATGGTCAGTGACATATGCATACTTTGGTTTTTCACTGTGCATGGTAGCCACAATGTGCCACTAATTATTGAAGGCATTTGTACTTGCTAGTCAATAACTAGTATTCACAAACCATTATCTTCCACTCTGAGCATTTGTGACTCGTGTTATGAGTTGTCAAAGTTTACCACACTTAGTGACATTATTTGGTCATGGTCAGTTTCATATGCCTACTTTGGTTGGTCATGGTGCATGGTATTCACACCGTGCCACAACTTATTAAAGCTCATTGTGCTTGTCATTTGATACTTGGTGTTCCCATCCCATTGTTTCCCCTATTACCATTTGTGACTCATGTTATGAGTTGTCAACGTTGACCACACACAGCGGATTTCTTTGGTCAAAGGCATTACATATGACTACCTTGGTAGGTCATTGTGCATGGTAGCCACACCGTGCTACTATTGATTGAACGTTGTTGTACTTGATAGTTTAGAACTGATATTCCCAGACCATTGTTTCCCTCTCTTACCGTTTGTGACTCATGTTATGGTTGGTGAACGTTGACCACCCATATTGAAATTATCTAGTCATGGTCAGTGACATATGCCTTGTTTGGTTGTTTGGTGTGCATATCAGCCACATCGTGCCATTATGTATTGAAGTTCTTTGTCCTTTCTAGTCAATACATAGGGTTCCCAAACCATTGTCTCTCCTTCTGATCGTTTGTGACTCGTGTTATGAGTTGTGAATGTTGACCACACATAGTGGACTTCTTCAGTCATAGTCAGTGACGTATGCATCCTTTGCTTGGTCACTGTGCACGCTAGCCTCAGCATGCCACTCTTTGTTGAAGGTCTTTGTTCTTGCAAGTTTATAACTAGTGTTCCCAATCCATTGTTTTCCCCTCTGACCATTTGTGACTCGTGTTATGAGTATTCAATATTGACCACACACTGTGAAATTCGTTTGGTCATGGTTAGTGACACATGCTTACTTTGGTTTGTCACTGTACATGATTACCACGCCGTGTCACTACGTATTGAAGGTCTTTGTGCTTTCTAGTTGATAGCGTATATTCCCAAACCATTCTTACCCCCTTTGGATATCTGTGACTAGTGTTGTGAGTTGTCAACATTGACCACATGAAGTGAAATTCTTTGGTCATGGTTAGTGACATATGCATACTTTGGTTGGTCACTGTGCATTGCAGCCACACTGTACCACTACACATTGAAGGTATTTGTACCTGCTAGTCAATAACAAATATTAAGAAACCATTATCTTCCACTATGACCACTTGTGACTCGTGTTATGAGTTGTCACAGTTTACCACACGTGGTGACATTATTTGGTCATGGTCAGTGACATATGCATACCTTGGTTGGTCATCTTGCATGGTATCCACACCGTGCCACAACGTATTGAAGGTCCCTGTGCATGCTAGTTTATACCTGGTGTTCCCAAACAATTGTTTCCCCCTCTGACTATTTGTGACTCGTATTATGATTTGTCAACGTTGACCACACACAGCGGATTTCTTTGGTCAAAGCCAGTATATATGCCTACTTTGGTCGGTCATTGTGCTTGGCAGCCACACTGTGCTACTACTGATTGAAGGTTTTTGTACTTGCTAGTTGATAACTGATATTCCCGGACCAGTGTTTCCTCCTCTAACCGTTTGTAACTCGTGTTATGGTTGGTGAACGTTCACCACCCATATTGAAATTCTTTGGTCATGGTCAGTGACTTATGCCTAGTTTGGTTGTTTGGTGTGCATAGTAGCCACACCGTGCCACTACTTATTGAAGTTATTTGTCCTTTCTAGTCCATGCATAGGGTTCCCAATCCATTATCTCTGCCTCTAACCCTTTGTGACTCGTGTTATGAGCTGTCAATGTTGACCACACATAGTGGACTTCTTCGGTCATAGTCAGTGACGTATTCATACTTTGGTTGGTCACTGTGCACGCTAGCCACACCATGCCACTACTTGTTGAAGTTCTTCGTACTTGCTAGTTGATAACTAGTGTTCCCAATCCATTGTTTCCCCCTCTGACCATTTGTGACTCGTGTTATGAGTTTTCAACGTTGACAACACACTGTGAAATTCGTTCGGTCATGGTTAGTGACATATGCCTACTTTGGTTTGTCACTGTACATGGTTACCACGCCGTGTCACTGTGTATTGAAGCTATTTGTGCTTTCGACATGATAGCTAGTGTTCCCAAACCATTATTACCCCGTTTTGACTATCTGTGACTCGTGTTGTGAGTTATCAACGCTGACCACATGAAGGGAAATTCGTTGGTCATGGTCAGTGACATATGCATACTTTGGTTGGTCACTTTGCATGGTAGCGACACTGTGCCACTACATATTGAAGGTATTTGTACTTGCTAGTCGATAATTAGTATTCACAGACCATTGTCTTCCACACTGACCATTTGTGACCCGTGTTATGAGTTGTCAAATTTTACCACACTTAGTGACATCATTCGATCATGGTCAGTGACATATGCCCACTTTGGTTGGTCATCGTGCATTGTATCCACACCGTGCCACAAGTTAATGAAGCTCCTTGTGCTTGCTATTTGATACTTGGTGTTCCCAAACCATTGTTCCCCCCTCTGACCATTTGTGATACTTATTATGAGTTGTGAATGTTGACCACACAGAGTGGACTTCTTCGGTCAAAGTCAGTGACGTATGCATCCTTTGGTTGGTCACTGTGTACGCTAGCCACACCGTGCCACTACTTGTTGAAGGTCTTTGTACTCGCTAGTTGATAGCTAGTGTTCCCTACCCATTGTTTCCCCCTCTGACCATTTGTGACTTGTGTTATGAGTTTTCAACGTTGACCACACACTGTGAAACTCTTTTGGTCATGGTTAGTGACATGTACCTACTTTGGTTTGTCACTGTACATGGTTACCACGCCGTGTCACTACGTATATAAGATCTTTGTGCTTTCTAGTTGATAGCCTGTCTTCCCAAACGATTGTTGCCCCCTCTGAATATCTGTGACTCGTGTTGTGAGTTGTCAACGTTGACCACATGAAGTGAAATTATTTGGTCATGGTCAGTGACATATGCATACTTTGGTTGGTCACTGTGCATTGTAGCCATACTGTGCCACTACACATTGAAGGTATTTGTACTTGCTAGTCAATAACAAGTATTTAGAAACCATTATCTTCCACTCTGACCATTTGTGACTCGTGTTATGAGTTGTCACAGTTTACCACACATGGTGACATTCTTTGGTCATGGTCAGTGACATATGCATACCTTGGTTTGTCATCTTGCATGGTATCCACACCGTTCCACAACGTATTGAAGGTCACTGTGTTTGCTAGTTGATACCTGGTATTCCCGAACAATTGTTTCCCCCTCTGATTATTTGTCACTCGTATTATGAGTTGTCAACGTTGACCACACACAGCAGATTTCTTTGGTTAAAGGTAGTACATATGCCTACTTTGGTCGGTCATTGTGCATGGCAGCCACACGGTGCTACTACTGATTGAAGGTCGTTGTACTTGCTAGTTGAGAACTGATATTCCCATAGCATTGTTTCCTCCTCTGACCGATTGTGACTCGTGTTATTGTTGGTCAACGTTGACCATCCACATTGAAATTATCTGGTTATGGGCAGTGACATATGCCTAGTTTGGTTTTTTGGTGTGCATAGTAGCCACACAGTGCCACTACGTATTGAAGTTCTTTGTTCTTTCTAGTCGATACATAGGGTTTCCGAACCATTGTCTCTCCCTCTGACCATTCGTGACTCGTATTATTCGTTGTCAATGTTGACCACACATAGTGGACTTCTTCGGTCATAGTCAGTGATGTATGTATCCTTTGGTTTGTCATTGTGCAAGCTAGCCACACCGTGCCACTTCTTGTTGAAGGTCTTTGTACTTGCTATTTGTACTTACTAATGTTCTCAACCCATTGTTTTCCCCTATGACCATTTGTGACACGTGCTATTAGTTTCAATGTTGACCACATACTGTGAAATGTGTTTGGTCATGGTCGGTGACATATGCCTACTTTGGTTGGTCAGTGTACATGGTTACCACGCCGTGTCACTATGTATTGAAGGTATTTGTTGTGACTAGTTGATAGCTAGTCTTCCCAAACCATTGTTAGCCCCTCTGACTATCTATGACTCGTGTTGTGAGTTGTCAATGTTGACCACATGATGTGAAATTCCTTGGTCATGGTCAGTGACATAATCATACTTTGGTTGGTCACTGTGCATTGCACCCACACTGTGCCATTACATATTGAAGGTATTTGTACTTGCTAGTCAACAACTAGTATTCACACACCACTATCTTCCACTCTGGCCATTTGGGACTTGTGTTATGAGTTGTCAAAGTTTACCACACATAGTGACATTCATTTGTCGTGTTCAGTGACATATGCCTTCCTTGGTTGGTCATCGTGCATGTTATCCACACCGTGCCACAGCGTATTGAAGGTCTTTGTGCTTTCTAGTTGATACCTGGTGTTCCCCAACCATTGTTTCCCCCTCTGACCATTTGTGACTCGTATCATGAGCTGTCAATGTTGACCACACACAGCGGATTTCTTTCGTCAAAGGCAGTACATATGCCTACTTTGGTGGGTCATTGTCCATGGTAGCCACACCGTGCTACTACTGATTGAAGGTCGTTGTACTTGCTAGTTGAGAACTGATGTTCCCAGACCATTGTTTTCCCCTCTGATCGTTTGTGACTCGTGTTATGGTTGGTGAATGTTGACCACCCATATTGAAATTCTCTGGTCATGATCAGTGACATATGTTTAGTTTGGTTGTTTGGTGTGCATATTAGCTACACCGTGCCACGACGTATTGACGTTCTTCGTCCTTTCTAGTCAATACATAGGGTTCCTAAACCATTGTCTCTCCCTCTGACCATTTTTGACTCGTGTTATGAGTTGTCAATGTTGACCACACATAGTGGACTTCTTCGGTCATTGTCAGTGACGCATGCATCCTTTGGTTGGTCACTGTGCACGCTAGCCATACCGTGCTACTGCTTGTTGAAGGTCTTTGTACTTGCTAGTTGATGACTAGTGTGTCCAACCCTTTGTTTCCCCCTCTGACCATTTGTGACTCGTGTTATGAGTTTTCAACGTTGACCACACACTGTAAAATTCTTTTGGTCATGGTTAGTGATATATGCCTACTTTGGTTTGTCACTATACATGGTTACCACGCCGTGTCACTATGTATTGAAAGAATTTGTGCTTTCTAGCTGATAGTTAGTGTTCCCAAACCATTGTTACCCCCTCTGAATATCTGTGACTCGTGTTGTCAGTTGTCAACATTGACCACATGAAGTGAAATTCTTTGGTCATGGTCAGTGACATATGCCTACTTTGGTTGGTCATCGTGCATGGTATCCACACTTTGCCACAACTTACTGAAGTTCCTTGTGCTTGCTAGTTGATACCTGTTAGTGTTCCCAAACCATTTTCTCCCCCTCTGACCATTTGTGACTCCTATTATGAGTTGTCAAAGTTGACCACACACAGCGGATTTCTTTGGTCAAAGGCAGTACATATGCCTACTTTGGTCGGTCATTGTGCATGGTAGCCACACCGTGCTTGTACTGATAAAAGGTCGCTGTACTTGCTAGTTGAGAACTGATATTCCCAGACCGTTGTTTCCCCTTCAGACCATTTGTGACTCGTGTTATGGTTGGCGAATGTTGACCACCATATTCAAATTCTTTGCTCATGGTCAGTTACACATGCCTAGTTTGGTTGTTTGGTGTGTATAGTAGCCACACCGTGCCACTACGTATTGAAGGTCTTTGTCCTTTCTAGTTGATACATAGGGTTCCCAAAGCATTGTCTCTCCCTCTGACCATGTGTGACTCGTGTTATGAGTTGTCAATGTTGACCACACATAGTGGACGTCTTCGGTCATAGTCAGTTACGTATGCATCCTTTGGATGGTCATTGTGCACGCTAACCACACCGTGCCACTACTTGTTGAAAAGATTTCTACTTGCTAGTTGATAACTCGTGTTCCCAACCCATGGTTTCCCCCACTGACCATTTGTTTCGTGTTATGATTTTTCAGCGACCACACATTGTGAAATTCGTTTGGTCATGGTTAGTGACATATGCCTACTTTGGTTTTGTCACTATACATGGTTACCATGCCGTGTCGCTACGTATCTAAGGTCTTTGTGCTTTCTAGTTGATAACTAGTATTCCCAAACCATTGTTTGCCCCCTCTGACTATCTGTGACTCGTGTTGTGAGTTGTAAATGTTGACCACATGAAGTGAAATTCTTTGTTCATGGTCCGTGACATATGCATGCTTTGGTTTTTCACTGGGCATGGTAGCCACACTGTGCCACTAATAATTGAATGTATTTGTACTTGCTAGTCAATGACTAGTATTCACAAACCGTTATCTTCCACTTTGACCATTTGTGACTTGTGTTATGAGTTGTCAAAGTTTACCACACTTAGGGACATTATTTGGTCATGGTCACTGACATATGCCTACTTTGGTTGGTCATCGTGCATGGTATCCACACTGTGCCACAACGTATTGAAGGTCTTTGTGCTTTGTATTTGATACTTGGTGTTCCCAAACCATTGTTTCCACCTCTGACTATTTGTGACTCGTATTGTGAGTTTTCAACGTTGACCACACACAGCGGATTTTTTTGGTCAAAGGTAGTACATATGCCAACTTTGGTCAGTCATTGTGCATGGTTGCCACACCGTGCTACTACTGATTGAAGGTTGTTGTACAGGCTAGTTCAGAACTGATATTCCCATAGCATTGTTTCCTCCTCTGACTGTTTGTGACTCGTGTTATGGTTGGTCAAGGTTGACCATCCATATTGAAATTCTCTGGTCATGGGCAGTGACATATGCCTAGTTTGGTTGTTCGGTGTGCATAGTAGCCACACAGTGCCAATACGCATTGAAGTTCTTTGTTCTTTCTAGTCAATACATAGGGTTCCAAACCATTGTCTCTCCTTCTACCCATTTGTGACTAGTGTTATTCGTTATCAATGTTGACCACACATAGTGGACTTCTTTAGTCATAGTCAGTGATGTATGTATCCTTTGGTTGGTCATTGTGCAAACTAGCCACACCGTGCGAGTACATATTGAAGGTCTTTGTATTTTCTAGTTGATTACTAGTGTTCCCAACCCATTGTTTCCCCCTCTGACCATTTGTGACTCGTGTTAAGAGTTTTCAATGTTGACCACTCACTGTGAAATTCGTTTGGTCATGGTCGGTGACATATGCCTACTTTGGTTGGTCATTGTACATGGTTACCACGCAGTGTCACTACGTATTGAAGGTCTTTGTTCTGTCTAGTTGATAGCTAGTCTTTTCAAACCATTGCTACCCCCTCTGACTATCTATGACTCAAGTTGTGAGTTGTGAATGTTGACCTCATAAAGTGGAATTCCTTGGTCATAGTCAATTACATATGCATACTTTGGTTGGTCACTGTGCATTGTAGCCACACTGTGCCACTACACATTGAAGGTATTTGTACTTTCTAGTTGATAACAAGTATTTAGAAACCATTATCTTCCACTCTGACCATTTGTGACTCGTGTTATGAGTTGTCACAGTTTACCACACATGGTGACATAATTTGGTCATGGTCAGTGACATATGCATACCTTGGTTGGTCATCTTGCATGGTATCCACACCGTGCCACAGCGTATTGAAGGTCACTGTGCATGCTAGTTGATACCCGGTGTTCCCAAACAATTGTTTCCCCTTCAGACTATTTGTGACTCGTATGAGCTGTCAACGTTGACCACACACAGCGGATTTCTTTGGTCAAAGGCAGTATATATGCCTACTTTGGTCGGTCATTGTGCATGGAAGCCACACCGTGCTACTATGGATTGAAGGTCGTTGTACTTGCTAGTTGAGAACTGATATTCCCGGACTATTGTTCATCCGCTGACCGTTTGTGACTCGTGTTATGGTTGGTGAACGTTGACCACCCATGTTCAAATTCTTGGTCATGGTCAGTGACATATGCCTAGTTTGGTTGTTTCATGTGCATAGTAGCCACACCGTGCCACTCCATATTGAAGTCATTTGTCCTTTCTAGTCCATGCATAGGGTTCCCAAACCATTGTCTCTCCGTCTGACAATTTGTGACTCCTGTTCTGTGTTGTCAATGTTGACCACACATAGTGGACTTCTTTGGTCATAGTCAGTGACATATTCATACTTTGGTTGGTGACTGTGCACGCTCGCCACACTGTGCCACTACTTGTTTAAGTTCTTCGTACTTGCTAGTTGATAACTAGTGTTCCCAATCCATTATTTCCCCCTCTGACCATTTTTGAGTTGTGGTATGGGTTTTCAACGTTGACCACACACTGTGAAATTCGTTTGGTCATGGTTATTGACATATGCCTACTTTGGTTTGTCACTATACACGGTTACCACGCCGTGTCACTGTGTATTGAAGGTATTTGTGCTTTCTACTTGATAGCTTGTGTTCCCAAGCCATTATTACCCCCTTTTTACTATTTGTGACTCGTGTTGTGAGTTGTCAACGTTCACCACATGAAGTGAAATTTGTTGGTCATGGTCTGTGACATATGCATACTTTGGTTGGTCACTGTGCATTGTAGCCACACTGTGCGACTACATATGCAAGGTATTTGTACTTGCTAGTCAATAACTAGTATTCACAAACCATTATCTTCCACTCTGACCATTTATGACTCGTGTTATGAGTTGTCAAAGTTTACAACAGTTAGTGACATCATCCGATCATGGTCAGTGACATGTTCCCATTTGTTTGGTCATCGTGCATTGTATCCACACCGTGCCAAAAATTAATGAAGCTCCTTGTGCTTGCTATTTGATACTTGGTGTTCCCAAACCATTTTTTCCCCCTCTGACCACTTGTGACTCATATTATGAGTTGCCAATGTTGACAACACACAACCGATTACTTTCGTCAAAGGGAGTACATATGCCTACTTTGGTCTGTCATTGTGCGTGGTAGCCACATCTTGCTACTACTGATTGAAGGGCGTTGTACTTGCTAGTTGATAACTGATATTCCCGAACCATTGTTTCCCCCTGTGACCGTTTGTGACTCGTGTTATGGTTGGTGAATGTTGACCATCCATATTGAAAATATCTGGTCATGGTCAATGACATATGCCTAGTTTGGTTGTTTGGTGTGCGTATTAACCACACCGTGCCACTACGTATTGAAGTTCTTTGTCCTTTCTAGTCGATACATGAGATTCCCAAACCATTATCTCTCCCTCTGACCATTTGTGACTCGTATTCTGAGTTGTGAATGTTGGCCACACATAGTGGACTTGTTCGGTCATAGTCAGTGACGTATGCATCCTTTGGTTGGTCACTGTACACACTACCCACACCATGCTGCTTGTTGAAGGCCGTTGTACTTGCTAGTTGATAACTAGTGTTCCCAACCCATTGTTTCCCCCTCTGACCATTTCTGACTCGTGTTATGAGTTTTCAACGTTGACCACACACTGTGAAATTGTTTTGATCATGGTTAGTGACATGTACCTACTTTGGTTTGTCACTGTACATGGTTACCACGCCGTGTCACTACGTATTAAAGGTCTCTGTCCTCTCTAGTTGAGAGCCTGTCTTCCTAAACCATTGTTACCCCCTCTCAATATCTGTGACTCGTGTTGTGAGTTGTCAACATTGGCCACATGAAGTGAAATTTCTTTGGTCATGGACAGTGACATATGCATACTTTGGTTGGTCGACCACAGTGTGCCACTACACATCGAAGGTATCTGTACTTGCTAGTCGATAACAAGTTTTTAGAAACCATTATCTTCCACCCTGATCATTTGTCTCGTGTTATGAGTTGAAACAGTTTACCACACATGGTGACATTCTTTGGTCATGGTCAGTGACATATGCATACCTTGGTTGGTCATCTTGCATGGTATCCACACAGTGCCACAACGTATTGAAGGTCACTGTGCTTGCTAGTTGATACCTGGTGTTTCCAAACAATTGTTTCCGACTCTGGCTATTTGTGACTCGTATTATGAGTTGTCAACGTTGACCACACACAGTGGATTTCTTTGGTCAAAGGCAGTATATATGCTATTTTGGTTGGTCATTTTGCATGGTAGCCACACTGTGCTACAACTGATTGAAGTTTGTTGTACTTGCTAGTTTATAACTCATATTCTGGGACCATTGTTTCCCCCCTCTGACCGTTTGTGACTCGTGTTATGGTTGGTGAACATTGACCACCCATATTGAAATTCTTTGGTCATGGTCGGTGACATATGCCTAGTTTGGTTGTTTGGTGTGCATAGTAGCCACACCGTGCCACTACGTATTGAAGTTACTTGTCCTTTCTTGTCATGCATAGGGTTCCCAAACCATTGTCTCTCCCTCTGACCTTTTTTGACTCGTGTTATGAGTTGTGAATGTTGACGATACATAGTGGACTTCTTCGGTCATATTCAGTGACGTTTGCATCCTTTGGTTGGTCACTGTGCACGCTAGCCATACCGTGCCACTACTTGTTGAAAAACTTTCTACTTGCTAGTTGATAACTAGTGTTTCCAACCCATGATTCCCCCCACTGACAATTTGTGACTCGTGTCATGAGTTTTCAATGTTGACCACACACTGTAAAATCCGTTTGGTCATGGTTAGTGACATATGCCTGTTTTGGTTTGTCACTGTACACGGTTACCACACCGTGTTACTACGTATCGAAGGTCTTTGTGATTTCTAGCTAATAGCTAGTGTTCCCAAACCATTGTTAGCCCCCTCTGACTACATGTGACCCGTGTTGTGAGTTATAAATGTTGACCACATGAAGTGAAATTCTTTGTTCATGGTCAGTGACATATGCATATTTCGGTTTTCACTGTGCATGGTAGTCACACTGTGCCACTACATATTGAAGGTATTTGTACTTGGTAGTCGATAACTAGTATTCACAAACCATTGTCTTCCACTCTGACCATTTGTGACTCGTGTCATTAGTTGTCAAAGCTTACCACACTTAGTGACATTATTTGGTCATAGTCAGTGACATATGCCTACTTTGGTTTGTCATTATTTATGGTATCCACACCGTGCCATAACGTATTGAAGCTCCTTGTGCTTGCTATTTGATACTTGGTGTTGCCAAACCATTTTTTCTTCCTCTTACCATCAGTGACTCGCATTATGAGTTGTCAACATTGACCACACACAGCGGATTTCTTTGTTCAAAGGCAGTACATATGCCTACTTTGGTCGGTCATTGTGCATGGTAGCCACACCGTGCTACTACTGATTGAAGGTTGTTGTACTTGCTAGTTGAGAACTGATATTCCTAGACCATTGTTTCCCCCTCTGACCGTTAGTGACTCATGTTATGGTTGGTAGACGTTGACCACCCAAATTGAAATTCTCTGGTCATGGTCAGTGACATATGCCTAGTTTGGTTGTTTGGTCTGCATATTAGCCACATTGTACCACTACGCATCGACGTTCTTTGTCCTTTCTAGTCAATACATAGGGTTCCCAAACCATTGGCTCTCCTTTTGACCGTTTTTGACTCGTGTTATGAGTTGTCAATGTTGACCACACATAGTGGACTTCTTCGGTCATAGGCAGTGACGTATTTATCCTCTGGTTGCTATCTGTGCACACTAGCCATACCATGCCACAGCTTGTTGAAGGTCTTTGTACTTGCTAATTGATAAGTAGTGTGCCCAACCCATTGTTTTCCCCTCTGACCATTTGTGACTCGTGTTATGAGTTTTCAACGTTGACCACACACTGTGAAATTCTTATGGTCATGGTAAGTGACATATGCCTACTTTGGTTTGTCACTATACATGATTACCATGCCGTGTCACTACGTATTGAAAGACATTGTGCTTTCTAGTTGGAACAAGTGTTCCCAAACATTGTTATCCCCTCTGAATATCTGTCACTCGTGTTGTGAGTTGTCAACATTGAACACATGAAGTTAAACTCTTTGGTCATGGTCAGTGTTATATGCCTACTTTGGTTGGTCATCGTGCATGGTATCCACGCTATGCCATAACTTATTGAAGGTCCTTGTGCTTGCTAGTTGATACCTTGTGTTCCCAAACCATTGTCTCCCACCTCTGACCATTTGTGACTCCTATTATGAGTCGTCAACGTTTACCACACACAGCGGATTTCTTTGGTCAAAGGCGGTACATATGCCTAATTTGGTCGGTCATTGTGCATGGTAGCTACACCGTGCTACTAGTGATTGAAGGTCATTGTACTTGCTAGTTGAGAACTGACATTCCCAGACCATTGTTTCCCCTTACGACCGTTTGGGACTCGTGATATGGTTGGTGAACTTTGACCACCCATGTTCAAATTCCTTGGTTATGGTCGGTGACATATGCCTAGTTTGGTTGTTTTGTGTGCGTATTAGCCACACCCTGCCACTACGTATTGAAGTGATTTGTCCTTTCTAGTCAATACATAGGGTTCCCAAACCATTGTCTCTCCCTCTGACCATTTGTGACACGTGTTATGAGTTGTGAATGTTGACCACACATAGTGGACTTCTTCGGTCATAGTCAGTGACGTATGCATCCTTTGGTTGGTCACTGTGCACGCTAACCACACCATGCCACTGCTTGTTGAAGGTCTTTGTACTTGCTAGTTGATAGCTAGTGTTCCCAACCCATTGTTTCCCCCTCTGACCATTTGTGACTCGTGTTTTGAGTTTTCAACATAGACCACACACTGTGAAATTCTTTTGGTCATGGTTAGTGACATATGCCTACTTTGGTTTGTCACTGTACATGGTTACCACGCCCTGTCACTACGTATTGAAGGTCTTTGTGCTTTCTAGTTGATAGCCTATGTTCCCAAGCCATTGTTACCCCCTCTGAATATCTGTGACTCATGTTGTGAGTTGTAAACATTGACCACATGAAGTGAAATTCTTTTGTCATGATCAGTGACATATTCATACTTTGGTTGGTCAGTGTGCATTGTAGCCACACTGTGCCACTACACATTGAAGGTATTTGTACTTGCTAGTCAATAACAAGTATTTAGAAACCATTATCTTCCACTCTGACCATTTGCAACTTGTATTATGAGTTTTCTCAGTTTCCCACACATGGTGACATTCTTTGGTCATGGTTAGTGACATATGCATACCTTGGTTGGTCATCTTGCATGGTATCCACACCGTGCCACAACGTAATGAAGGTCACTGTGCTTGCTAGTTGGTACCTGGTGTTCCCAAAAAATGTTTCACCCTCTGAATATTTGTGACTCGTATTATGAGTTGTCAAGGTTGACCACACAGAGCGGATTTCTTTGGTCACAAGCTGTGTATATGCCTACTTTGCCCGGTCATTGTACATGGTAGTAACACCATGCTACTACTGATTGAAGGTTGTTCTTGCTACTTTAGAACTGATATTCTTGGACCATTGTTTCCCCCCTCTGAGCGTTTGTGACTCGTGTTATGGTTGGTGAACGTTGACCACCCATATACAAATTCTTTGGTCATGGTCGGTGACATGTGCCTAGTTTGGTTGTTTGGTGTGCATAGTAGCCACACCGTGCCACTACATATTGAAGTTATTTGTGTTTTCTAGTCCATGCATAGGGTTCCCAAACCATTGTCTCTCCCTCTGACAATTTGTGACTCGTGTTATGAGTTGTCAATGTTGACCACACATAGTGGACTTCTTCGGTCATAGTCAGTGATGCATTCATCCTTTGGTTGGTCACTGTGCACGCTAGCCACACCATGCCACTACTTGTTGAAGTTCTTTGTACTTCCTAGTTCATAACTAGTGTTTCCAACCCATCGTTTCCCGCTGTGACCATTTGTGACTCGTGTTATGAGTTTTCAACGTTGACCACACACTGTGAAATTCGTTGGTCATGGTCAGTGACATATGCATACTTTGGTTGGTCACTGTGCATGGTAGCCATGCTGTGCCACTACATATTGAAGGTATTTGTACTTGCTACTTGATAACTAGTATTCACATACCATTATCTTCCACTCTGACCATTCGTGACTCGTGTTATGAGTTGTCAAAGTCTAGCACACTTAGTGACATTATTTGGTTATCGTCAGTGACATATGCCTCCTTTGGTTGGTCATCGTGCATGGTATCCACACCGTGCCACAACGTATTGAACTTCCTTGTGCTTGCTAGTTGATACCTGGTGTTCCCAAACCATTGTCTTCCCCTTTGACCATTTGTGACTCCTACTATGAGTTGTCAACGTTGACCATTCACAGCGGATTTCTTTGGTCAAAGGCAGTACATATGCCTACTTTGGTCGGTCATCGTGCATGGTAGCCACAACGTGGTTATACTGATTGAAGGTCGCTGTACTTGCTAGTTGAGAACCGATATTCCCAGACCATTGTTTCCCTCTCTGACCGTCTGTGACTCGTGTTATGGTTGGTGAATGTTGACCACCCATATACAAATTCTTTGCTCGTGGTCAGTGATATATGCCTAGTTTGGTTGTTTGGTCCGCATAGTAGCCACACCGTGCCACTACGTATTGAAGGTCTTTGTCTTTTTTAGTGGATACACAGGGTTCCCAAACCATTGTCTCGTTCTCTGACCATTTGTGACTCATGTTATGAGTTGTCAATGTTGACTACACATAGTGGACTTCTTCGGTCATAGTCAGTGACGTATGCATCCTTTGGTTGGTCACTGTGCACGCTAGCCACACCGTGCCACTACTAGTTGAAAATCTTTCTACTTGCTATTTGATAATACGTTTTCCCAATCCATGATTTCCCCCACTGACCATTTTTGACTCGTGTTATGAGTTTTCAACGTCGACCACAGACTGTGAAATCCGTTTGGTCATGGTTAGTGACATATGCCTACTTTGGTTTGTCACTGTACATGGTTACCACGCCGTGTCACTATGTACTGAAGGTCTTTGTGCTTTCTAGTAGATAGCTAGTGTTCCCAAATCATTGTTAGCCCCCTCTGACTATCTGTGACTCATGTTGTGAGTTGTAAATGTTGACCACATCAAGTGAAATTCTTTGTTCATGGTCAGTGACATATGCATACTCTGGTTTTTCACTGTGCATGGTAGCCACACTGTGCAACTAATTATTGAAGGTATTTGTACTTGCTAGTCGATAACTAGTATTTCGAAACCATTATCTTCCACTCTGACCTTTTGTGACTCGTGTTATGAGTTGTCACAGTTTACCACACGTGGTGACATTCTTTGGTCATGGTCAGTGACATATGCATACCTTGGTTGGTCATCGTGCATGGTATCCACACGTGCCACAACATATTGAAGGTCATTGTGTTTGCTAGTTGATTCCTGTTGTTACCAATCAATTGTATCCCCCTCTGACTATTTCTGACTTGTATTATGAGTTGTCAACGTTGACCATACAGAGCAGATTTCTTTGGTCAAAGGAGTTACATATGCCTACTTTGGTCGGTCATTGTGCATGGTAGCCACACCGTGCTACTACTGATCGAAGGTCGTTGTACTTGCTAGTTTAGAGCTGATATTCCCGGACCATTGTTCAATGACATATGCCTACCTTGGTTGGTCATTGTGCATGGTATCCACACCGTGCCACAACTTATTGGAGGCCTTTGTGCTTGCTAGTTGATACCTTGTGTTCCCCAACCATTGTTTCCCCCTTTGACCATTTGTGACTCGTATTTTGAGCTGTCAATGTTAACAACACATAGCGGATTTCTTCGGTCAAAGACAGTACATATGCCTGCTTTGGTCGGTCGTTGTGCATGGTACCCACACCGTGCTACTGATTGAAGGTTGTTGTACTTGCTAGTTGATAACTGATATTCCCATACCATTGTTTCACCCTCTGACCGTTTGTGATTCGTGTTATGGTTGGTGAACGTTGACCACCCATATTGAAATTCTCTGGTCATGGTCAGTGACATATGCCTAGTTTGGTTGTTTGGTGTGCATATTAGCCACACTGTGCCACTACGTATTGAAGTTCTTTGTCCTTTCTAGTCGATACATAGGGTTCCCAAACCATTATCTCTCCCTCCGACCATTTGTGACTTGTGTTATGACTTGTCAATGATGACCACATAAAGTGGACGTCTTCGGTCATAGTCAGTGACGTATGCATCCTTTGGTTGGTCACTGTGCACGCTAGCCACACCGTGCCACTTCTTGTTGAAGGTCTTTGTACTTGCTAGTTGATAACTAGTGTTCCCAACCAATTGTTTCCCCCTATGACCATTTGTGACTCGTGTTATGAGTTTTCAACGTTGACCACACACTGTGAGATTATTTTCATCATGGTTAGTGATATATGCCTACTTTGGTTTGTCAGTGTGCATGGTTACGATGCCGTATCACTACATATTGAAGGTCTTTGTGCTTTCTAGTTGATAGCTAGTGTTCCCAAACCATTGTTACCCCCTCTGAATATCTGTGACTCGTATTGTGAGTTGTCAACTTTGACCACATGAAGTGAAATGCTTTTGTCATGGTCAGTGACATATGCATACTTTGGTTGGTCACTGTGCATTGTAGCCACGCTGTGCCACTACATATTGAAGGTATTTATACTTTCTAGTTGATAACTAGTATTTAGAAACCATTATCTTGCACTCTGACCATTTGTGACTCGTGTTATGAGTTGTCAAAGTTTACCACACATGGTGACATTCTTTGGTCATGGTCAGTGACATATGCATAACTTGGTTGGTCATCGTGCATGGTATCCACACTGTGCAACAACGTATTGAAGGTCATTGTGCTTGCTAGTTGATACTTGGTTTTCCCCAAACCATTGTTTCCCCCTCTGACCGTTTGTGACTCGTATTATGATTTGTCAACGTTGACCACACACTGTGAAATCTGTTTGGTCATGGTTATTGACATATGCCTACTTTGCTTTGTCACTGTACATGGTTACCACGCCGTGTCATTACCTATCAAAGGTATTTGTGCTTTCTAGTTGATAGCTAGTGTTCCTGTATCATTGTTCGCCCCCTCTGACTTTCTGTGACTCATGATGTGAGTTGTAAATGTTGACCACATGAAGTGAAATTCTTTGTTCATGGTCAGTGACATATGCATACTTTGGTTTTTCACTGTGTATAGTAGCCACACTGTGCCACTAATTATTGAAGGTATTTGTACTTGCTAGTCGATAACTAGTATTCACAAACCATTATCTTCCACTCTGACCATTTGTGACTCGTGTCATGAGTTGTCAAAGTTTACGACAGTTAGTGACATTATTTGGTCATGGTCAGTGACATATGCCTACTTTGGTTGGTCATCTTGCATGGTATCCACACCGTGCCGCAACGTGTTGAACCTCCTTGTGCTTGTTATTTGATACTTGATGTTCCCAAACCATTGTTTCCCCCTCTGACCATTTGTGACTCGTATTATGAGTTGTCAATGTTGACCACACACAGCGGATTTCATTTGTCAAAGGCAGTACATATGCCTACTTTGGTCGGTCGTTGTGCATGGTAGCCACACCGTGCTTCTAGTGATTGAAGGTCGCTGTACTTGCTAGTTGAGAACTGATACTCCCAGACCATTGTTTCCCCCTCTGACCGTTTGTGACTCGTGTTATGGTTGGTGAATGTTGACAACCCATATTCAAATTCTTTGCTCATGGACAGTGACATATGCCTAGTTTAGTTGTTTGGTGTGCATCGTAGCCACACCGTGCCACTCCGTACTGAAGTTCTTTGTCCTTTCTAGTCGATACATAGGGTTCCAAAGCATTGTCTCTCCCTCTGACCATGTGTGACTCGTGTTATGAGTTGTCAATGTTGACCATACATAGTGGACTTCTTCGGTCATAGTCAGTGACGTATGCATCATTTGAATCGTCACTGTGCACGCTAACCACACTATGCCACTACTTGTTGAAAACCTTTCTAGTTACCCGTTGATAACTAGTGTTCCCAACCCATGGTTTCCCCCACTGACCATTTGTGACTTGTGTTATGACGTTTCAGGGTTGAACACACATTGTGAAATCCGTCGAGTCATGGTTAGTGACATATGTCTACTTTGGTTTTGTCACTGTACATGGTTACCACGCCATGTCACTACGTATCGAAGGCCTTGGTGCTTTCTAGTTGATAGCTAGTGTTCCCAAACCATTGTTAGCCCCCTCTAACTATCTGTGACTCGTGTTGTCATTTGCACATGTTGACCACATGAAGTGAAATTCTTTGTTCATGGACAGTGACATATGCATACTTTGGTTTTTCACTGTGCATGGTAGCCACACTCTGCCACTAATTATTGAAGATATTGGTACTTGCTAGTCAATGACTAGTATTCACAAACTATTATCTTCCACTCTGACCATTTGTGACTCGTATTATGAGTTGTCATGGTTTACCACACTTAGGGACATTCTTTGGTCATGGTCAGTGACATATGCCTACTTTGGTTGGTCATCGTGCATGGTATCCACACCGTGCCACAACATATTGAAGGTCTTTGTGCTTGCTATTTGATACTTGGTGTTCCCAAACCATTGTTTCCCCCTCTGACCATTTGTGACTCGTATTATGAGTTGTCAACATTGACCACACACAATGGATTTCTTTGGTCAATGGTAGTACATATGCCTACTTTGGCCGGTCATTGCGCGTGGCAGCTACACCGTGCTACAATTTACTGAAGGTCGTTGTACTTACTAGTTGAGAACTGATATTTCCATAGCATTGTTTCCTCCTCTCACCATTTGTGACTCGTGTTATGGTTGGTCAACATTGACCATCCATATTGAAATTATCTGGTTATTGGCAGTGACATATGCCTAGTTTGGTTGTTCGGTGTGCATAGTAGCCACACAGTGCAACTACGTATTGATGTTCTTTGTTCTTTCAAGTCGATACATAGGGTTCCAAACCATTGTCTCTCCCTCTGACCATTTGTGACTCTTGTTGTTTGTTGTCAATGTTGACCACACATAGTGGACTTCTTCGGTCCTAGTTTGTGGTGTATGTATCCTTTGGTTGGTCATTGTGCAAGCTAGCCACACCGTGCCACTACTTGTTGAAGGTCTTTGTACTTGCTAGTTGATTACTAGTGTTCCCAGCCCATTGATTTCCCCTCTGACCATTTGTGAGTCGTGTTATGAGTTTTCAATGTTGACCACTCACTGTGAAATATGTTTGGTCATGGTCGGTGACATATACCTACTTTGGTTGGTCGTTGTACATGGTTACCACGCAGTGTCACTACGTATTGAAGGTCTTTGTTCTTTCTAGTAAATAGCTAGTCTTCCCAAACCGTTGTTTATCCCCTCTGACTATCTATGACTCGTGTTGTGAGTTGTCAATGTTGACCTCATGAAGTAAAACTCTTTGGTCATTGTCAATGACATATTCATACTTTGGTCGGTCAGTGTGCATTGTACACACATTGCGCAACTACATATTGAAGGTATTTGTACTTGCTAGTCGATAACTAGTATTCACAAACCATTGTCTTCCGCTCTGACCATTTGTGACTCGTGTTATGAGTTGTCAAAGGTTACCACACTTAGGGACATTATTTGGTCATGGTCAGTGACATATTCCTACTTTGGTTGGTCATCGTGCATGGCATCCACACCGCGCCACAACGTATCGAAGGTCTTTGTGCTTGCTATCGGATACTTGGTGTTCCCAAACCATTGTTTTCCCCTCTGACAATTTGTGACTCGTATTATGAGTTGTCAACATTGACCACACACAATGCATTTCTTTGGTCAAAGGTAGTACATATGCCTACTTTGGCTGGTCATTGTGCATGGTAGCCACACCGTGCTACTACTGATTGAAGGTTGTTGTACTTGCTAGTTGAGAACTGATATTCCCATAGCATTGTTTCCTCCTCTGACCATTTGTGACACGTGTTATGGTTGGTCAACATTGACCACCCATATTGAAATTATCTGGTAATGGGCACTGACATATGCCTAGTTTGGTTGTTCGGTGTGCATAGTAGCCACACAGTGCCACTACGTATTGATGTTCTTTGTTCTTTCTAGTCGATACATAGGGTTCCAAACCATTGTCTCTCCCTCTGACCATTTGTGACTCGTGTTGTTTGTTCTCAATGTTGACCACACATAGTGCACTTCTTCGGTCATAGTTTGTGGTGTATGTATCCTTTGGTTGGTCATTGTGCAAGCTAGCCACGCCGTGCCACTACTTGTTGAAGGTCTTTGTACTTGCTACTTCATTACTAGTGTTCCCAACCCATTGATTTCCCCTTTGACCATTTGTGACTCGTGTTATGAGTTCTCAATGTTGACCACTCACTGTGAAATTCGTTTGGTCATGGTCGGTGACATATGCCTACTTTGGTTGGTCGTTGTACATGGTTACCACGCAGTGTCACTACGTATTGAAGGTCTTTGTTCTGTCTAGTTAATAGCTAGTCTTCCCAAACCGTTGTTTATCCCCTCTGACTATCTATGACTCGTGTTGTGAGCTGTCAATGTTGACCTCGTGAAGTGAAACTCTTTGGTCATGGTCAGTGACATATTCATACTTTGCTTGGTCACTCTGCATTGTACACACACTGTGCCACTACATATTGAAGGTATTTGTACTTGCTAGTCGATAACTAGTATTCCCAAACCGTTGTCTTCCACTCTGACCATTTGTGACTCGTGTTATGAGTTGTCAAAGTTTGCCATACATAGGGACATTATTTGGTCATGGTCATTGAAGTATGCCTACTTTGGTTGGTCATCGTGCATGGTATCCACACCGTGCCATAACGTATTGAAGCTCCTTGTGCTTGCTATTTGATACTTGGTGTTCCCAAACCATTGTTTCCCCCTCTGACCATTTGTGACTCGTATTATGAGTTGTCAACGTTGACCACACACAGCGGATTTCTTTGGTCAAAGGTAGTACATATGCCTACTTTGGTTGGTCATCGTGCATGGTATCCACACCGTGCCATAACGTATTGAAGCTCCTTGTGCTTGCTATTTGATACTTGGTGTTCCCAAACCATTGTTTCCCCCTCTGACCATTTGTGACTCGTATTATGAGTTGTCAACGTTGACCACACACAGCGGATTTCTTTGGTCAAAGGCAGTACAGATGCCTACTTTGGTCGGTCATTATGCATGGTAGCCACACCCTGCTACTACTGATTGAAGGTCGTTGTACTTGCTAGTTGAGAACTGATATTCCCAGACCATTGTTTTCCCCTCTGACCGTTTTTGACTCGTGTTATGGTTGGTGAATGTTGACCACCCATATTGAAATTCCCTGGTCATGGTCAGTGACATATGCCTAGTTTGGTTGTTTTGTGTGCATATTAGCCACACCGTGCCACTACGTATTGAAGTTGTTTGTCCATTCCAGTCAATACATAGGGTTATTAAACCGTTGTCTCTCCCTCTGACCATTTGTGACTCGTGTTATAAGTTGTGAATGTTGACCACACATAGTGGACTTCTTCGGTTATAGCCAGTGACGTATGCATCCTTTGGTTGGTCCCTGTGCACGCTAGCCACACCATGCCACTACTTGTTGAAGGTCTTTGTACTTGCTAGTTTCTCACTAGTGTTCGCAACCCATTGTTTCCCCCTCTGACCATTTGTGACTCGTGTTATGAGTTTTCAACGTTGACCGCACACTGTGAAATTCTTTTGGTCATGGTTAGTGACATATGCCTACTTTGGTTCGACACTGTACATGGTTACCACGCCGTGTCACTACGTATTGAAGGTCTTTGTGCTTTCTAGTTGATAGCCTGTGTTCACAAACCATTGTTTCCCCCTCTGAATATCTGTGACTCTTGTTTTAAGTTGTCAACATTGACCACATGAAGTGAAATTCTTTGGTCATGGTCAGTAACATATGCACACTTCGGTTGGTCCCTGTGCATTGTAGCCACACTGTGCCACTACACATTGAAGGTATTTGTTATTGCAAGTCGATAATAATAATTTAGAAACCATTATCATCCACTATGACCAACCAAAGGATGCATACGTCACTGACTATGATAGAAGAAGTCCACTATGTGTGGTCAACATTGTTAACTCATAACACGAGTCACAAATTGTCAGAGTGAGAGACAATGGTTTGGGAATTCCATGCATGGACTAGAAAGGACAAATAACTTCAGTACGTAGTGGCACGGTGTGGCAACTATGCACACCAAACAACCAAACTAGGCATAACCACTGACCATGACCAAATAATTTCAATATGGGTTTTCAATGTTCACAAACCATAACACGAGTCAGAAATGGTCAAGGGGGGAAACAATGGTCTGGGAATATTGGTTCTCAACTAGGAAGTTTAACGACATTCAATCAGTAGTAGCACGGTGTGGCTACCATGCATAATGACCCACCAGAGGAGGCATATATACTGCCTTTGACCAAAGAAATCCGTTGTGTGTGGTCAACGTTGAGAACTCATAATACAAGTCACAAATAGTCATAGGGGGAAACAATGGTTTGGGAACACCAGGTATGAACTAGCAAGTACAATGACCTTCAATAAGTTGTTGCACGGTGTAGATACAATGCACGATGACCAGCCAAAGTATGCATATGTCACTGACCATGACCAAAGAATGTCACCATGTGTGGTAAATGTTGACAACTCATAACACGAGCCACAAATGGTCAGAGTCGAAGATAATGGTTTCTGAATACTAGTTATCGCCTAGCAAGTACAAATACCTTCAATATGTAGTGGCACAGTGTGGCTAAAATGCACGGTGACCAACCAAAGTATGCACATGTCACCAACCATGACCAAAGAATTTCACTTCATGTGGTCAATGTTGACAACGCACAACACGAGTCGCAGATATTCAAAGGGGAAAATAATGGTTTGGGAAGACTAGCTATCAACTAGAATGTACAAAGACCTTCAATATGTAGTGACACGGCGTGGTAACCATGTACAGTGACAAACAAAAGTAGGCATATGTCACTAACCATGACCAAAAGAATTTCAGAGTGTGTGGTCAACGTTGAAAACTCATAACACAAGTCACAAATTGTCAAAGGGGGAAACAATGGGTTGAGAACACTAGTTATCAACTAGCAAGTACAAGGACCTTCAACCAGAAGTGGCACGGTGTGGCTTGCGTGCACAGTGACCAACCAAAGGATGCATACGTCACTGACTATGACCGAAGAACTCAACTATGTGTGGTCAACATTTACAACTCATAAGACAAGTCACAAATGTTCAGAGGGAGAGACAATGGTTTGGGAACCCTATGTATCGACTAGACAGGACAAAGAACTTCAATACGTAGTGGCATGGTGTGGCTAACATGCACACCACCCAACCAAACTAGGCATATGTCACTGACCATGAACAAAGAGTTTCAATATGGGTGGTCAACGTTCACCAACCAGAACACGATTCACAAACGGTCAGAGGGGGAAACAATGGTCTGGGAACATCAGTTCTCAACTAGAAAGTACAGCGACCTTCAATCAGTAGTAGCACGGTGTGGCTACCATTCACAATGACCGACCAAAGTACGCATATGTACTGCATTCGACCAAAGAAATCCGCTGTGTGTGGTCAACATTGACAACTCATAATATGAATCACAAATGGTCAGAGGGGGGAACAATGGTTTTGGAACACCAAGTATCAACTAGCAAGCACAAGGACCTTCAGTAAGTTCTGGCACGGTGTGGATACCATGCACCATGACCAACCAAAGAAGAAATATGTCACTGACCATGACCAAATAATGTCACTAAGTGTGGTAACATTTGACAACTCATAACACGAGTCAGAAATGGTCAAAGTGCAAGAAGATGGTTTGTGAATACTAGTTATCGAGAAGCAAGTACAAATACCTTCAGTATGTAGTGGCACAGTGTGGCTCCCTTGCACAGTGACCAACCAAAGAATGCATATGTCACTGACCATGACCAACGAATTTCACTTCATGTGGTCAACGTTGACAACTCACAACACGAGTCACAAATAGTCTAAGGGGGGTAACAATGGTTTGGGAACACTAGCTGCCAACTAGAAAGCACAAAGACCTTCAATACATAGCGCCACGGCATGGTAACCATGTACAGTGACCACCCAAAGTAAGCATATGTCACTAACCATGACAAAACCAATTTCACAGTGTGTGGGGAAGGTTGAAAACTCATAACACGAGTCACAAATGGTCTTACGGGCAATCAATGGGTTGGGAATACTAGTTATCAACTAGCAAGTACGGAGACCTTCAATAAGTAGTGGCACGGTGTGGCTAGCGTGCACAATGACAAACCAAAAGATGCATACGTCACTGACTATGACAGAAGAAGTCCACTATGTGTGGTCAACATTGATAACTCATAACATGAGTCACAAATGGTCAGAGAGAGAGACAATGAGTTGGGAACCCAATGCATGGACTAGAAAAAACAAATAACTTCAATACGTAGTGGCACGGTGTGGCTACTATGCACACCAAACAACCAAACTAGGCATATGTCACTGACCATGACCAAACAATTTCAATATGGGTGGTCAACGTTCACCAACCATAACACAGGTCACAAATGGTCAGAGAGAGAGACAATGAGTTGGGAACCCAATGCATGGACTAGAAAAAACAAATAACTTCAATACGTAGTGGCACGGTGTGGCTACTATGCACACCAAACAACCAAACTAGGCATATGTCACTGACCATGACCAAACAATTTCAATATGGGTGGTCAACGTTCACCAACCATAACACGAGTCAGAAATGGTCAGAGGGGGAAACAATGGTCTGGGAATATCAGTTCTCAACTAGCAAGTATAACAACTTTCAATGAGTAGTAGCACGGTGTGGCTACCATGTACAATGACTGAAACGAGGAGGCATATGTACTGCCTTTGACCAAAGAAATCCGTTTTCTGTGGTCAACGTTGACAACTCATAATACGAGTCACAAATGGTCAGAGGGGGAAACAATGGTTTGGGAACACCAGGTATGAACTAGCAAGCACAATGACCTTTAATAAACTGTGGCACGGTGTGGATACCATGTACGATGACCAACCAAAGTATGCATATGTCACTGACCATGACCAAAGAATGTCACCATGTGTGGTAAATGTTGACAACTCATAACACGAGTCACAAATGGTCAGAGTGGAATATATTAGTTTCTAGATACTAGTTATCGACTAGCAAGTACAAATACCTCCAATATGTAGTGGCACAGTGTCGCTGCAATGCACAGTGACCAACCAAAGTATGCATATGTCACCGACCATGACCAAATCATTTCACTTTATCTGGTCAATGTTGATAACTCACAACACGAGTCACACATCGTCAGAGGGGTCAACGATGGTTTGGGAAGACTAGCTATCAACTAGAAAGCACAAAGACCTTCAATACGTAGTGACATGACGTGGTAACCATGTACAGTGACAAACCAAAGTAGGCATATGTCACTAAGCATGACCAAAACAATTTCAAAGTGTGAAGTCAACGTTGAAAATGCATAACACAAGTCACAAATGGTCAGAGGAGGAAACAATGGGTTGGGAACACTAGTTATGAACTAGCAAGTACAAGGACCTTCAACAAGAAGTGGCACAGTGTGGCTAGCATGCACAGTGACCAACCAGAGGATGCATACGTCACTGACTATGACCGAAGAGGTCCACTATGTGTGGTCAACATTGAAAACTCTGACACAAGTCACAAATGGTCAGAAGGAGAGACAATGGTTTGTGAACCCTATGTATCAACTAGTGGCACGGAGTGGCTAATATACACATCACACAACCAAACTAGGCATATGTCACTGACCATGACCAAAGAGTTTCAATATGGGTGGTCAACATTCACCAACCATAACACGAGTCACAAACGGTCAGAGGGGGAAACAATGGTCTGGGAACATCAGTTCTCAACTAGAAAGTACAGCGACCTTCAATCAGTAGTAGCACGGTGTGGCTACCATGCACAATGACCTACCAAAGTACGCATATGTACTGCCTTCGACCAAAGAAATCCGCTGTGTGTGGTCAACATTGACAACTCATAACATGAGTCACAAATGGTCAGAGGGGGGAACAATGGTTTTGGAACACCAAGTATTAGCTAGCAAGCACAAGGACGTGCAATAAGTTCTGGCACCGTGTGGAAACCATGCACGATGACCAACCAAAGTAGGCATATGTCACTGAGTGTGGTAACATTTGACAACTCATAACACGAGTCACAAATGGTCAGAGTGGAAGACAATGTTTGTGAATACGAGTTATCAAGTAGCAAGTACAAATACCTTTAATATATAGTGGCACAGTGTGGCTACCATGCAAAGTGACCAATCACAGTATGCATATGTCACTGACCGTGGCCAACAAATTTCACTTCATGTGGTCAACGTTGACAACTCACAACACAAGTTACAGATAGTCTGAGGGGGGTAACAATGGGTTGGGAACACTAGCTATCAACCAGAAAGCACAAAGACCTTCAATACGTAGTGCCACGGCGTGAGAACCATGTAGAGTGACAACCCAAAGTAGGCATATGTCACTAACCATGACCAAACGAATTTCACAGTGTGTGGTCAACAATGAAAACTCATAACACGAGTCACAAATGGTGAGAAGGGGAAACAATGGGTTGGGAACACTGGTTATTTACTAGCAAGAACAACAACCTTCAACAAGCAGTGGCATGCTGTGGCTAGCGTGCACAGTGACCAACCAAAGGATGCATACGTCCCTCACTGTTACGGAAGAAGTTTACTATGTGGTGTCAACCTTGACAACTCATAACACGAGTCACAAATGATCAGAGGGAGAGACAATGGTTTGAGAACCCTATGCATGGACTAGAAAGGACAAAGACCTTCAATACATAGTGGCACGGTGTGGCTACTATGCACACCAAACAACCAAACTAGGCATATGTCACTCACCATGATCAAACAATTTCAATATGGGTGGTCAACGCTCACCAACCATAACACGAGTCACAAACCGTGGAGGGGGAAACAATGGTCCCGGAGTATCAGTTCTCAACTAGCAAGTATAACGACATTCAATCAGTAGTAGCACGGTGTGGCTACCATGAACAATGACCGACCAAAGTAGGCATATGTACTGCCTTTGACGAAAGAAATCCGTTGTGTGTGGTCAAGTTGACAACTCATAATACGAGTCACAAACGGCAAGAGGGGGAAAGAATGGTTTCGGAAAACCAGGTTTAACCTAGCAAGCATAATGACCTTCAATGAGTTGTGGCACCGTGTTGATACCATGAACGATGACCAACCAAAGTATGCATATGTCACTGACCATGACCAAAGAATGTCACCATGCGTGGTTAATGTTGACAACTCATAACACGAGTCACAAATGGTTGTGGAAGACAATGGTTTCTGAATACTAGTTATCGATTAGCAAGTACAGATACCTTCAATATGTAGTGGCACAGTGTTGCTACAATGCACAGTGACCAACCAAAGTATGCATATGTCACTGACCATGACCAAATAATTCCACTTAACGTGGTGAACATTGACATATCACAACACGAGTCATACGTAGTCAGAGGGGGTAAAACTGGTTTGGGAAGACTAGCAAAATGTAACTGACCATGACCAAATGATGTCACTATGTGTGGTAAACCTTTACAACTCATAACACGAGTCACAAATGGTCAGAGTGGAAGAGAATGGTTTGTGAACACTAGATCACGACTAGCAAGTACAAATACCTTTAATATGTTGTGGCATTGTGTGGCTACCATGCACAGTGAAAAACCAAAGTATGCATATGTCACTGACCATGACCAAAGAATTTCACCTCATGTGGTCAACGTTGACAACTCACAACACGAGTCACAGATAGTCAGAGGGGGGTAACAATTGTTTGGGAAGACTAGCTATCAACTAGAAAGCACAAAGACCTTCAATACGTAATGACACGGCATGGTTACCACGTATAGTGACAAACCAAACTAGGCATATGTCACTAACCATGACCAAAGAATTTCAATATGGGTGGTCAACGTTCACAACCCATAACACGAGTCACTAATTGTATGAGGGGGAAAACAATGATTTTGAAACACTATGTATCTTCTAGTAAGTACAACGATATTTCATATGTTTTAGCACGGTGTGGCTACCGTTCACAATGACCTACCCAAGTAGGCATACATCACTGCTCATGACCAAAGAAGTTCAGCGTGTGTGGTCAACGTTCACGACTTATAATAAAGTCAAAAATGGACAGAGGGAGAAACAATGGTTTGGGAATACTCGGTATCGACTAGCAAGTACAAAGACCTTCGATAAGTGGTGGCACGGTGTGGCTAGAATGCACAACGACCAACCAAAGCATGTTTGTGTCACTGACCATTATAAAAATAATTTCACTGTGTGTAGTCAACTTTCCTTCCTATGGCTGGTCAATCAGAGCAATGGTTGAGAAGTTGTTCAAGCTCGAAGTTGCAATATCTGAAATTCCGTCTGTGTCAGATGTTTATGATTAAACGAACTTTGTTATTATTCATAATTCTGAAAAGTACCCTCTAATCTGACACCCCTGTTGTTTTATGTCCTCTACCCATAGGAACTCATATAACATCATTTGGACATCATATGAACACCATGTGAGTTGGCTTAGTGCTTATAGACTTAGAATCTGGAGCGGTAGGTCCTGGCTTTGAAACCTCGTATGCGCAATATAGAATAGGCTCGCATCCTGGGGGTGGGGGAGGGGGGGGGGGGCGTGTTGTGATACCTCTACTCTACCTTTGAGCCTAAGTCGTGAGGGGGTAGGGGGATGTCACAAAGCGGTCGCAAATCTGTCCTCCAGGTCGTCCAC
>SZWC01000526.1:305044-341469 GCA_023375785.1 Penium margaritaceum
GGATCCCCCCCCCCCCCCCCTCGCGACGGAGGCGCGGTCCCCGTGCCTTGGTTGCGTGCCATGTTGATTATTCCGCGGGTGAGGACCCAGCTGCGCATGACCCGTCGATTGTGTGGAGTACCTGTGAGAGCGGAGTTGGAGGTGGGGAGGGATAGACAGGGAGACGGTCGATGCGAAGTGAAGAGTGGAGTGAATGATCGAACACCAAAACTCAAAAGGAGACTGAGGATGCCTGCACCAATCAATATATCCGCTTGGCGTGGCGCAAGCCAGTCCGCCGTGAGCAGGATGTCATACGTGCGGACTTCGCAAACTTGGACAGTGTGCATTTGCCACCTGCATGGGAAGGCCCACGATCTGTCCGAGCGGCGCGTCGATGTCCCCGATGGAGATAGAGAAGCGGAGTCGAGTGGGCTGGATGAGGTGTTGCATGTGGAGCGAGCGGACCATCCGGAGCGCGATCATGGTGTGTGTAGCGCCGGTGTCCACGATTGCCACGAACTTGCGTCCGCATATCCACACGTAACACCAGGCCACGTGGACCTCGGAGGGTGCGGGCGGTCCGGGGGTGAGGGCCGCGGGTGACCAGGTGCGTGAGGCACGTGCGGCGGCATCACGCGCACTAGAGTGAGTGAGGAGGACGTATCGGGATAGCAAGCGGATGCCGGTCATGCTGTCTTGCGTGCATGAGAGGTGGACGCCAAGAGGGGAAAGGGAGGGATTATGAGTGGTGAAGAGGGCGTGGAGACTTTCTGCAGACTCAGGGGAGTGCAAAAGGAAGTCTACCAGGGTGAGGGGATGACGGTTGTCGAGGAGTGGGGTGGCGGGAACATGAGTGGGCGCGCTGCTTGTGGGGCAGGTCTGTGGTGCAGCAGCGGACGGTCGCGAGATTTGCGGGGGTGCATGTCGTGGGGGAACATGGGGTGCGATCTCCTCCAGCGTCCATCCGCGGATGGTGGGGTTGTACCGACGAGCAAGCTGTAGTCGAGACATGGATAGAGCAGGTAGGGTCTCCGCGAGTGCCAGCTCCGTGGTAGGGGCGAGTTCATTCAGGAGTTACAAGGTGACCTCCTGTTCCTCCTGTTCCTCCTCATCAAATTCTCGTGCCACTCCCTCCCATTGTGCTTCAGTGTCTGGTGGCGGTGCCCCGACATCAGGGATATGCTCCGCAGCATCCGAAGGTGCCTGGTGAGGCTCTGGCTAGTCAGGGCGCGGATGTTGGCTCAGGGCATCCGCGTTGCGGTTGGCAACCGCAGGCTGGTACTTGATCATCATGTTGTAGCCCTGCAGGAGGAGTGCCCACCTAACTAGGATGCCCTCATGGTTCTGAGTGGTGAGGAGCCATTGGAGAGCCTGATGGTCCGTGAAGACCGTGAATGGCTTGCCATTTTTTATGTAGTCGCAAAAGTGTTGGAGTGCCCAAAGGACAGCCAGGCACTCGCCCTTCACCGGCGGATACTTCCGCTCTCCTTCGGTGAGAGCACGACTGGCGTACGCAATCACCTTCTGGGTTGGTTCCTGCACTGTCTGGGATAGGATAGCGCCTAGCCCGTCCCGCGACCAGTCTGTGGTGATGGAAAATGGGAGGTTGAAGTCGGGGAACTCAGGCATGGGCGCGGTAACCAAGCGGTGCTTGATTTCCATCCAGGCGTCCGCGCATTCTGATGTCCAGTCAAACGGTACATTCTGGTGCGTCAACTCCTGGAGTGGCTTGATGATGCGTGCGTGGTCGCGGACAAACTTTCGGTAGAAGGAGACAAAACCCAGGAAGATTTTGACTTGCCCCGCGGAAGTGGGCTGACGCCACTCCTGCACTGCCGCGATCTTTTCCGGATTGGTCTTGATGCCATCCGCACTCATCACGAAGCCGAGGAACTCCATTTCCGCAGCTCTGATGGAGCACTTGGTTGCCTTGAGCTTGAGGTTAGCCCTACCGAGGGCAGCAAAGACAGTAGCCAGGGAGGAGAACAGCTCCTCGAAGGTGTGGGCCGCAACCATGACGTCGTCAATGTAGCAACTGACATTAGGGATGCCGCAGAGGGTGGAGTCCATGACCCGCTGAAACGTCGCGCTGGCACTGCGGAGTCCAAAGGGCATTCGCGTGAACGCGTATAGTCCCACCGGTGTTACAAATGCGGTCTTGGCAATGGAGTCTGGGTGCATGGGGACGGCATGAAAGGCAGCCTTGACATTGAGCTTTGCGAACCATTCGCGACCCTGTTGCTGCTCTTGTATGTCGACGATCAGTGGCATGGGGTACGCATCCTTCTCGGTTACACGGTTGAGGTCGCGAAAGTCGACGTAAAATCATTTGGACGCATCTGGTTTCCCCACGATGACCAAGTTGGCACACCAGGGACTGACGATTCGGACGATCACCCCTTGCGCCTTGAGCTCCGTGAGCCCCTCTGTGATGATCTTCTCCTGCTCAGGGAGGATGCGCCGCACTCTCTGTTTTGTTGGCGCGGAGTCCCCCGTGGAGATGACGTGGAAGGCTTCCACGGCCCCTAGATCAACCGCGGACCCAGCAAAGATGTCCGCAAATGCGTCCAGCAGGTCGCAAAAATCCTGCTTTCGTGTGGGAGAAAGTCGTGAGAGGAGCATGTGATCCCATCGCAGTGGTGGTGATGGTGCTGTTTCGCGGAGTGGGTATAACTCCTCCTCCTCCTCAAGTGGATTTCCATCTCCTAGGACTCGTTGTCCCCTATGCCACAGCCCCAGGAGGTTGGTCTGTACGCTGGGCTCGGTTGACTCCTACGCGAGTTCCTACCATTCACCTGCGGTGACCTGTTCCGCGTCAGGTAAATCTGGTGTGAGAGGGTGCAACCTGCTTGCATAGGCCTGAGAGTCCTCTGCCGCAGCATCCATGAGGGAGAAGGATTCGCCGCCACTTACAGTTACCGCTACCCTGTCGCCGATGGTGATGGGGCAAAACGCTTCCTCCCCAAATGCAGAAATGAGTTGCATGATTCCAAGGGAGAAGAGAAGGTTGGCCTGCCGCGGCATCATTTAACTATGCCCAGGAGCACGTCATACGTTCTGGCTCGTGTAACTTGGACGTTCAATGGCTCATGCACGGATCCCACCTGCATGGGAAGGGCGTGAACTTCCCCATCTCCGTAGTCTATTCCGCCAGCCGAGTTGGTTAAAAGCCGGCACGTGGGGAGGATGCAGTCTGCCCATCCGACCACCAGGAGGACGCGGAACGCCACAGTGGTGTGAGTGGCCCCTGTGTTGATGATAGCAAGGAACTTCCTTCCACAGATCCAAACCATACAGCAGACGACCTCGTAGTGGTTGTCGTCCCATCGTAGTTATTCCAAGGGTTGTGGTGCCCATCCCCACTCTCCTTCCGCGAGACTCAATGCCAAAGAGGTCTCGGGCACCGCACGGCGGATGTTCTGTGTGCCGGATGTAGGCGTGGTACAGTTGAGGGAGATGCCCACAGCTTGGAGGCGTTGATTGGCCCTGGTGAACTCCTCTTTCAATCACGGTGCAATCTCGGGATGAATGCGGAGGAACTCAAAGAAATTGACTTCCGCAATGGGGGTGGTAAAGAGGCGTTGGACGGGGTCAGTGCTTCTTTCCGCGACTGCTGGAGCTATGATGTGTGTCTGCAAAGGTGGGACAGGTTGGCTCTCCACTGGGAGTGGTGGTTTTGCCTGTCGTCGTTTCTCCGGCATGATGGTGCGATTGGCAACTGCCTCCTGGAATCACTCCTCCTCGGCCTCTGCTTTGCGCCTCAGATCCTCCTGTACCCTGGCTGCCACTTGTAAGTCCCATCCGTGCATGCCTAATTCTTGGGCTCGTGCGATGAGAGTCGTCTCCTCAGTAGTGGGAGGCAATTATGTGGTCTCGTCCTCTGCCATCGGTAGTCCCAACTTGACGTTGCGGGCTCCGCTCGCAGGGTTCGCGGATGCCTGTGGGTTGGGCAGAATACCTTGCCCGCCCGGGGCAGCCTGGGGTTGATGATCCGGTGCCTGCCGCCCAGCTTGCGTCTGCTGCTGATGTTGCGGGTCCTGCCATGGTTGATTATAGTACCGCTGCCACTGGTGCACCATGGGGTCCTGTTGCACGGGGTTGGTGCGCGGAGCGCCCTGTCGCTTGCGCGGGCAATCCCGAGTGATGTGTTCCAAGCTCTAGCAGGTGTAACACACCTTCGGCTTGGATTGAGAGGCCTGTGTTGCTGGTGTTGAGGTGTGCGAGTCTCCGACTTGATGCTGTCGTGTAGATTGCCGCCGCGTGGAAATGGTTGTGGCGTCATGCACCGCATCTTGCAGGGACTGGTAACGCTCGGGGATCATCAAGCTGCTGATCTCATCAGGGAGTGCGCGGATGAGATTCTGTAGTAGGACCCACAGCGGCAGTCCTTCCCCTTGAGCGCTCTTTGCGACTGATGCCCAAGTGAGGAACTGATCCAAAAACCTGCGGATGTTGGTATCCTTCCGCAGGACTTCCTTTTCAATCTTGCGGAGTGCCTCTTCCTTGGTCAGCCGCTTGAAACGCTCAATCAGAGCATTGCCGAATTCCTCGAAGGAGTTGAACGGCGCTCGCGCATTGTACCAGTCCTCTTCCGCGCCCTGCAGATGGAGCTCTGCAGTGGCCAGACAAAGATCTGGTGGGATCCGCCCTATGCTGGCATGTATGGTGATCTGCTTCAACCAGGTCCACGGGTCCTCCTCAGGGGTTCCCTTGAAGATGTCCAGCCGCGAAATGTTGGCTGGTTCCGCGCGCACGTACTGCAGCTGGGGCACAATGTTCCGGTTAGTCATAGATGTCACCGTGGGAAGTGGATACGAGGTCGCAGCTGCCGAATAACCCACGTGGCTAGTTTGTGGCTGCCCCTGAGGTGCTGGTGTGGGGCCGCTCAGTGGAGCTGCCGCCAGAAGGGTATAGTAGTGAGTCGCAGGGGTCGCTTGCGACGCGTAGGGTGCGGAATAAAAGGTAGTCCCAGAGGGCTGTGTCTGTGTGCTCGGTGCAGCAGGGGCCTTATGTCCTGGCAGCCAATAGCCCTGCGGTAGAGGGTGTGACACTGCAAAGTGGTAGAGCGGGGTGGTAGTCGGTACTACAGGGGTTAGAGTGGTTCCTGGATTGGGCGAGAGCGCAGGATAGGCGGAGTGGGGCACAGTCGTCTGTACCTGGCTGGTAGGTGGTGGAGCATGGACCGCGATTCCAGCTGGCGCGGTACCCATCGGCTGCTGATGATAGACCGGGTGTCCAAACGTCATGGGCATCAGTTGCGCCACCATGGGGATTGGTGGTTGCTGTGACGGTGTCTGCTGCATAGGGGCCTGCGGTGTTACTCCTGTTGCAGAGGGCGTGGCCCATGTGCCGATCATCATCCAACTCGGCGGGGCTGTGGTAGAGGAGGTTGTTACGGGCCCCGCTTGCGGAAGAATCCCAGGCAATCCTAGGTTGGGATGAGGCTGAGGCCCTGTGAGGGGCTGCTGAGTTGCGTGCAATGGCTGCGGAGCTAGAAGGGATTGATGCACCATCCCCCCTCTCTGCTCCAACGGTGGTGTCCCTTGCCATCCCGTGGATTGTGGGTTCTGACTCGCCGTTACCCTCACGCTTCGTGTGACTGGGGTGTCCACGGTAGTCGACCGCGGATTCACCTGGAGAGATACTTCTTCCGTCGCGATCTGCAGCCCAGCGCCAGCTACCTGTCCCACTGCTCATCGTTCTGCTGCTTGTGGGAAGGACTGCTGCTCTGCTTCTGGCATGGCAGACGGCATGCCCAACTGTTCGGTGAATACTCCCTGCGAGGACTGCTTCACCCCCCTTGTTCCCCTTGCTGAAGGTGAGTGTTCCGCCGGCATGTATCCCAGCTGCGGTTGGTGGTGGGCAGCTTCCATGGTTGGCACCCTAGAAACATATGTAGCCGGGGAGGTTTCTAACCCTACTAGGGGCGCGAAGGGCAGGTAGTCCTCCTCTTCTGCCCGTGGCGGCTGTCTTCCGCCGCGCCGCTAGTAGACTAGTCCTTGGTACGCCATAGACTTCCCGCTCTCAAAGAGTCCGTCTGCTGGCTGTGGCACATTGGAAAACCACCTGTGCTCCATAGAGACGTTGGCCTGGAGCTGGTGGGTCGTGCGCACATCATGGCTGTGTACACTTTCCACCTCCACGCGGTCTTGCAATGTGTCCATGATGCGCCGCCAGTGTAGCTGTTCCAGCCACTCCGTGACCCTTCGGTACTGTTCCAATGGATCCGCACCCGGCGACGAACTGACGGGCGTGCGAGAGAGTGTGGGGGAGGTGTCTCTACTGTCCGCCTGTGTGGCTGCACGCCGCGGCAGGAAGTGGCGTACGGAATTTTGCTGTGAATGCTGCTGGTGCCGCCTCCGCGTGTCCTGATGCACAAAGCTGGCTGCCGACATGTGTGACTGAATCTGAAGGCACGTGCAGTTCTGCTGGCGAAGAGCAAGGAACTGTCCACGCTCACCGCACCATGACACTGATACCCCCAATTTTGCCGCGCACTGCTCTCCTCCCGCGCTCTCCGGTTCCGTGCCTGGTCTGTTCCGCGACTCTGCCGTTCCACGGTTCCGTGCAACACTTGTTCACTGCCCCTCCGCTGCCTCTCCTGGCCTTCTGCGGATGCCTCACACCATAACGATCCCTCGTGTGGGTAGTGCTCCGCGGCTCACTCCTTGCCGGCGCGAGATTCTGCCACCTCGTGGCCTCTGACTCCTCCGCCCGGGGAACCTTGTTCCGTGGCCGTGCGCAAGGACGCGGTGTCGCCGGCAGCACACTTCACCCTACTTGCGTTCCTTGGTGGTGACAGTACCTAACGGAATCCTTGTTGGACCCGAGATTGGAAGTGGAGCGAACAGTAAGACATGCACACACTCGGAGGGGAAGAATTCGTCCTCCGCGGAGTACTTCCGCGGAAAGCACTCTTCGGGTTCCTTAAGAAGCTGCGGATCTCAGAAGGGGAGCGGGAGCGAAAGTGGGAACCTGATTGACAAATGCGTGGATCAATGAAACAGGAGGCAGCAATCTGGTTCTGAGCAAGTCAAGACTTCAGTCTTACAACTGGGAATCAGGCTTGTATGATGTCGGGCAATACAAGACCAGATCAAGATCACTTCGTCACACTAGTTCCTCCGCTACACCGCTGCTTTATACTCACCAAACCTAGCTCTCTAAGTCTCCTCCTACCACACTCTTTCCTCTTCTTTGGATTCCGCGCGGTGCGTTACGCGCACCGCGGGTCTCGTCCTTGATCACACACCAGACTACTTCTATGTTTCTCTGCCCTACTATTGCTTCTTCCTCTACTCCACGGCTTGTTGCGCGCGGTCTTGTGTTCTTCCTTGAATCTTTGCCTTCGCGCGGAGCGTCCTCTCAGCCCTCCTCCTTGATTACCGCTGCCCACCCTGAGCTCTCATTGGCCGAGCTCCTGCCGCCTTCTTCCTGACATCCAGTTCTGCCGGCGGGTGTCTTGCACGTCCAACGTTCCTGCTTCATTCCCACCTCTCCGCGGCTTGGTACATGTTCTCTTTTCACCGCAGATTCTCACCCTGCCTATCCCGCCCCTTCTTGCCTCCTCCGTGGCAATCGCTTCCCATAGCCGTAGAAAGGTCACCGTTGATTTTTGCTCCCTGGCGGAAACTTTCCCTGCCTCTTTTCCTCCACCGCCACTGGATTCCGCGCCACCCCACGCTCTACCGCAACCTTATTGCGGGAGCCAGCATCCCTTGCGTGTTCTCCGGTGTTCCGCGGCCTCCCCTTCATCCTCCTCCGCGGATCTGTGGTCGCGGCCGCCTCTTTCCGCGGACTTGTGGGTCGCGGCGACTTCCTTCCGTGGACCCACCTTCTTCCCAGCGGAGATGCGGTGGATCTCCGCCTGACATCAGTACATATGCACACTTTGGTCGGTCATTGTGCATGGTGGCCACACCGTGCTACTACTGATTGAATGTTGTTATACTTGCTACATGAGAACTGAAATTCCCGTACCATTGTTTCCCCCTCCCACCATTTGTGACTCGTGTTATGGTTGGTGAACATTGACCACCCATATTGAAATTGTTTGGTCATGGTCAGTGACATGTGCCTAGTTTTGTTGTTTGGTGTGTATAGTAGCCACACCGTGCCACTACGTATTAAAGCTATTTTTCCTTTCTAGTTCATGCATAGGGTTCCCAAAGCATTCTCTCCCTCTGACCATTTGTGACTCGTGTTATAAGTTGTCAAGGTTGACCACACATAGTGGACTTCTTCCGTCACAGTGAGTGACGTATGCATCCTTTGGTTGGTCACTGTGCACACTAGCCACACCGTGCCACTGCTTGTTGAAGGTCTTTGTACTTGCTGTTTGATAACTAGTGTTCCCAACCCATTGTTCCCCCCTCTGACCATTTGTGACTCCTGTTATGAGTTTTCAACGTTGACCAAACCCTGTGAAATTCGTTTGGTCATGGTTAGTGACATATGCCTACTTTTGGTTGTCACTGTATATGGTTACCACGCCGTGACACTACGTATTGAAGTTCTTTGTGCTTTCTAGTTGATAGCTAGTGTTCCCAAACCATTGTTACCCCCCTCAGACGTTCTGTGACTTGTGTTGTGAGTTATCAACGATGACCATATGAAGTGAAATTCGTTGGTCATGGTCGGTGACATGTGCATACTTTGGTTAGTCACTGTGCATGGTAGCTACTCTGTGCAACTACATATTGACGGTATTTGTACTTGCTACTTGATAACTAGTATTCACAGACCATTGTCTTCCACTCTGACCATTTGTGACTTGTGTTATGAGTTGCGAAATGTTACCATACTCTGTGACATTATTTGGTCATGGTTAGTGACATATGCCTACTCTGGGTTGTCACTGTACATGGTTACCACGCCGTGACACTATGTATTGAAGTTCTTTGTGATTTCTAGTTGATAGCTAGTGTTCCCAAACCATTGTTACCCCCCTCGGACGTTCTGTGACTCGTGTTGTGAGTTGTTAACGTTGACCACATGAAGTGAAAGTCGTTGGTCATGGTCAGTGACATGTGCATACTTTGGTTGGTGACTGTGCATGGTAGGCACAATGTGCCACTACATATTGAAGGTATTTGTACTTGCTACTTGATAACTAGTATTCACAAACCATTGTCTTCCAATCTGACCATTTGTGACTTGTGTTATGAGTTGTCAAATTTTACCACACTTTGTGACATTATTTTGGTCATGGTGAGTGACATGTGCCTACTTTGGTTGGTCAACGTGCATGCTATCCACACCGTGCCAGAAGGTATTGAAGGTCCTTGTG
This sequence comes from Penium margaritaceum, assembly GCA_023375785.1. Lineage (NCBI taxonomy): Eukaryota > Viridiplantae > Streptophyta > Zygnematophyceae > Desmidiales > Peniaceae > Penium > Penium margaritaceum. Next base: position 314,316 of record SZWC01000526.1, read on the forward strand.
CTTGCTAGTTGATACATGGTGTTCCAAAACCATTGTTCCCCCCTCTAACCATTTGTAATTCATATTATTAGTTGTCAATGTTGACCACACACAGCGGATTTCTTTGGTCGAAGGCAGTACATATGCGTACTTTGGTTGGTCATTGTGCATGGTAGCCACACCGTGCTACTACTGATTGAAGGTCGCTGTACTTTCTAGTTGACAACTGATGTTCCCAGACTTTTTTTTCCCCCTCTGGCCGTTTGTGACTCGTGTTATGGTTGGTGAACGTTGACCATCCATATTGAAACTCTTTGGTCATGGTCAGTGACAAATGCCCAGTTTGGTTGTGTGGTGTGCATATTAGCCACACAGTGCCACTACGTATTGAAGTTCTTTGTCTTTTCTAGTCGATACATAGGGTTCCGAACTATTGTCTCTCCCTTTGACCATTTGTGACTCGTGTAATGAGTTGTCAATGTTGACCACACATAATGGACTTCTTCGGTCATAGTCAGTGACGTATGCATCATTTGGTTGGTCACTGTGCACGCTAGCCACACCGTGCCACTTCTTGTTGAAGGTCCTTGTACTTGCTACTTGATAACTAGTGTTCCCAACCCATTGTTTCCCCCTCTGACCATTTGTGTCTCGTGTTATGAGTTTTCTACGTTGACCATACACTGTGAACTTCGTGTGGTCATGGTTAGTGACGTATACATGGTTACCATGCCGTGGCACTATGTATTGAAGGTCTTTGTGCTTTCTAGTTGATAGCTAGTGTTCTCAAACCATTGTTAACCCCTCTGACGATCCGTGACTGGTGTTGTGAGTTGTCAATATTGACCGCATGAAATGAAATTCTTTGGTCATGGGCGGTGACATATGTATTCTTTGGTTGGTCACTGTGCATTGCAGCCACACTATGCCACTACATATTGAAGGTATTTGTACTTGCTATTCGATAACTAGTATTTCGAAACCATTATCTTCCACTCTGACCATTTGTGACTCGTGTTATGAGTTGTCAACAATTACCACACATGGTGACATGCTTTGGTCATGGTCAGTGACATATGCATACTTTGGTTGGTCATCGTGCATGGTATCCACACCGTGCCACAACATATTGAATGTCATTGTGCTTTCTAGTTCATACCTGGTGTTCCCAAACCATTGTTTCCCCCCTCTGACCATTTTTGACTCGTATTATGAGCTGTCAACGTTGACCACACACAACGGATTTCTTTGGTCAAAGGCAGTACATATGCCTACTTTGGTCGGTCATTGTGCATTGTAGCCACACTATGCTACTACTGATTGAATGTCGTTATACTTGCTAGTTGAGAACTGATATTCCCGGACCATTGTTTCCCCCTCTGACCATTTCTGACTCGTGTTATGGTTGGTGAACATTGACCACCCATACTGAAATTGTTTGGTCATGTTCTGTGACATTTGCCTAGTTTGGTTGTTTTGTGTGCATAGTAGCCACCCCGTGCCACTATGTATTGAAGTCATTTGTCCTTTCTAGTCCATGCATAGGGTTCCCAAACCATTGTCTCTCCCTCTGACCATTTGTGACTCGTGTTATGAGTTATCAATGTTGACCACACATAGTGGACTTCTTCTGTCATAGTCACAGACGTATGCATCCTTTGGTTGGTCACTGTTCACGCTAGCCACACCGTGCCACTACTTGTTGAAGGTCTTTGTACTTGCTAGTTGATAACTAGTGTTCCCAACCCATTGTTTCCCTCGCTGACCATTTGTGACTCGTGTTATGCGTTTTCTACGTTGACCATACACTGTGAAATTCATTTGTTCATGGTTAGTGACATATGCCTACTTTGGGTTTTCACTGTACATGGTTACCATGCCGTGGCCCTTCGTATTGAAGGTCTTTGTGCTTTCTAATTGATAGCTAGTGTTCCCAAACCATTGTTACCCCCTCAGACTATCTGTGACCCGTGTTGTGAGTTGTCAACGTTGACGACATGAACTGAAATCCGTTGGTCATGGTCAGTGACATATGCATACCTTGGTTCGTCACTGTGCATGATAGCCACACTGTGTCACTACATATTGAACGTACTTGCTACTTGCTACTCGATAACTAGTATTTACAAACCATTGTCTTCCACTCTGACCATTTGTGACTCGTGTTATGAGTTGTCAAATGTTACCACACTTAGTGACAATACTTCGTCATGGTCAGTGACACATGCCTACTTTGGTTGGTCATCGTGCATGGTATCCACACGCTGGTAGAACTTATTGACGGTCCTTGTGCTTGCAACTTGATACCTGGTGTTCCAAAACCATTGTTCCCCCCTCTGACCATTTATGACTCATATTATGAGTTTTCAGTGTTGACCACACACAGCAGAATTCTTTGGTCGAAGGCAGTACATATCTCTACTTTGGTCAGTCATTGTGCATGGTAGCCACACCGTGTTTCTACTGATTGAAGGTCGCTGTACTTTATAGTTGAGAACTAGTGTTCCTAGACAATTGTTTCCCCCTCTGACCGTTTTTGACTCGCGTTATGGTTGGTGAAAGGTGACCACCCATATTGAAACTCTTTGGTCGTGGTCAGTGACATATGCCTAGGTTGGTTGTGTGGTGTGCATATGAACCACACTGTGCAACTGTGTATTGAAGTTCCTTATCCTTTCTAGTCGATACATAGGGTTCCCAAACCATTGTCTCTCCCTCTGACCATTTGTGACTCGTGTTATGAGTTGTCAATGTTGACCACACATACTGGACTTTTTCGGTCATAGTCAGTAACGTATGCATTCTTTGGTTGGTCACTGTGCACGCTAGCCACACCGTGCCACTTCTTGTTGAAGGTCCTTGTACTTGCTAGTTGATAACTATTGTTCCCAACCCATTGTTTTTCCCTCAGACCATTTGTGACTCGTGCTATGAGTTTTCAATGTTGACCACACACTGTGAAACTCGTCTGGTCATGGTTAGTGACATATGCCTACTTTGGTTTGTCACTGTACGTGGTTACCACGCCGTGTCACTACGTATTGAAGGTCTTTGTGCTTTCTAGTTGATAACTAGTGTTCCCAAACCATTGTTAGCCCCCTCTAACTATATGTGACTCGTGTTGTGAGTTGTAAATGCTGACCACATGAAGTGAAATTCTTTGTTCATGGTCAGCAACATATGCATACTTTGGTTGGTCATCGTGCATGGTATCCACACTGTGCCACAACTTATTGAAGGTCCTTGTGCTTGCTAGTTGATACCTGGTGTTCCAAAACCATTGTCTCCCCCCTCTGAACATTTGTGGCTCCTATTATGAGTTGTCAACGTTGACCACACACGGCGGATTTCTTTGGTCAAAGGCAGTACATATGCCTATTTTGGTCCGTCATTGTGCATGGTAGCCACACCGTGCTTCTACTTATTGAAGGTCGATGTACTTGCTCGTTGAGAACTGATATTCCCAGACCATTGTTTCCCCCTTTGACCGTTTGTGACTCGTGTTATGGTTGGTGAATGTTGACCACCCATATTCAAATTCTTAGCTCATGGTCTGTGACATATGCCTAGTTTGGTTGTTTGGTGTGCATAGTAGCCACACCGTGCCACTACGTATTGAAGTTGTTTGTCCTTTCTAGTCAATACATATGGTTCCCAAGGCATTGTCTCTCCCTCTGACCATGTGTGACTCGTGTTATGAGTTGTCAATGTTGACCATACATATTGGATTCTTCGGTCATACTCAGTGACATGTGCATCCTTTGGATGGTCACTGTGAACGCTAACCACACCGTGCCACTACTTGTTGAAAATCCTTCTACTTGCTAGTTGATAAGTAGTGTTCCCAACCCATGGCTCCTCCCGCTGACCATTTGTGACTCGTGTTATGAGTTTTCAGCGTTGACCACACACTTTGAAATCCGTTTTGTCATGGTTAGTGACATGTGCCTACATTGGTTTTGTCACTGTACATGGATACCAAGCCGTGTCACTACGTATCAAAGGTCTTTGTGCTTTCTAATTGAAAGCTAGTGTTCCCACACCATTGTTAGCCCCCTCTGACTATCTGTGACTCGTGTTGTGAGCTGTAAATGTTGACCACATGAAGTGAAATTCTTTGTTCATGGACAGTGACAGATGCATACTTTGGTTTTTCACTGTGCATGGTAGCCACACTGTGCCACTTATGATTGAAGGTATTTGTACTTGCGAGTCGATAACTAATATTCAGAAACCATTATCTTCCACTCTGACCATTTGTGACTCGTGTTATGAGTTGTCAAAGTTTACCACACTTAGTGACATTATTTGGTCATGGTCAGTGACATGTGCCTACTTTGCTTGGCCATCGTGCATGGTATCCACACCGTGCCACAACTATTGGAGCTCCTTGTGCTTGTTATTTTATTCTTGGTGTTCCCAAACCATTGTTTCCCCATCTGCCATCTGTGACTCGTATTATGAGTTATCAATGTTGACAACACACAGCGGATTTCTTTGGTCAAAGGCATTACACATGCCTACTTTGGTGGCTCAATGGCATGGTAGCCACACCGTGCTACTACTGATTGAAGTTCGTTGTACTTGATAGTTGAGAACTGATATTCCCAGACCATTGTTTCCCCCTCTTATCGTTTGTGACTCATGTTATGGTTGGAGATACGTTGACCACCCATATTGAAATTCTCAGGTCATGGTCAGTGACATATGCCTAGTTTGGTTGTTTGGTGTGCATATTAGCCACACCGTGCCACTACGTATTGAAGTTATTTGTCCTTTCAAGTCGATTCATAGGGTTCCCAAACCATTGTCTCTCCTTCTGACCGTTTGTGACTCGTGTTATGAGTTGTCAATGTTGACCACACATAGTGAACTTCTTCGGTCATAGTCAGTGACGTATGCATCCTTTGGTTGGTCACTGTGCAGGCTAGCCATACCGTGCCACTACTTTTTGAAGGTCTGTGTACTTGCTAGTTGACAACTAGTGAGCCCAACCCATTGTTTTTCCCATTGACCATTTGTGACTGGTGTTTTGAGGTTTTTAAAGTTGACCACACACTGTGAAATTCGTTTGGTCATGGTTAGTGACATATGCCTACTTTGGGCTGTCACTATACATGGTTACCACGCCGTGTCACTACATATTGAAAGACTTTGTGCATTCTAGTTGATAACTAGTGTTCCCATACCATTGTTACCACCTCTCAATATCTCTGACTCGTGTTGTGAGTTGTCAACATTGACCACATGAAGTGAAATCATTTGGTCATGGTCACTGACATATGCCTACTTTGGTTGGTCATCATGCATGGTGCACACTGTGCCACAATTTATTGAAGTTCCTTGTGCTTGCTAAGTGATACCTGGTGTTCCCAAACCATTGTCTCCCCCTCTGACCATTTGTGACTCCTATAATGAGATGTCAACGTTGACCACACACAGCGGATTTCTTTGGTCAAAGGCAGTACATATGCCTACTTTGGTCAGTCATTGTGCATGGTAGCCACACCGTGCCTCTATTGATTGAAGGTTGCTGTACTTGCTAGTTGAGAACTGATATTCCCAGACCATTGTTTCCCCCTCTGACCATTTGTGACTCATGTTGTGGTTGGTGAATGATGACCACCCATATTCAAATTCTTTGCTCATGGTCAGTGACATATGCCTAATTTGGTTGTTTGGTGTGCATAATAGCCACACCATGCCACTACGTATTGAAGTTCGTTGTCCTTTCTAGTTGATACATAGGGTTCCCAAAGCATTGTCTCTCCCTCTGACCATGTGTGACTCGTGATATGAGTTGTCAACGTTGACCATACATAGTGGACTTCTTTGGTCATAGTCAGTGACGTATGCATCCTTTGGATGGTCACTGTGCACGCTAACCACACCGTGACACTACTTGTTGACAGTATTTCTTCTTGCTAGTTGATAACTAGTGTTCCCAACCCATGGTTTCCCCCATCGACCATTTTTGACTCATGTTATGAGTTTTCAGCGTTGACCACTCACTGTGAAATTTGTTTGGTCATGGTTAGTGACATATGCCTACTTTGGTTTTGTCACTGTACATGGTTACCACGCCGTGTCACTACATATCAAAGGTCTTTGTCCTTTCTAGTTGATAGCTAGTGTTTCCAAACCATTATTAGCCCCCTCTGACGTTCTGTGACTCCTGTTGTGAGTTATAAATGTTGACAACGTGAAGTGAAATTCTTTGTTCATGGTCAGTGACATATGCATACTTTGGTTTTTCACTGTGCATGGTAGCCACACATTGCCACTAATTATTGAAGGTATTTGTACTTGCTAGTCGATGACTAGTATTCACAAACCATTATCTTCCAGTCTGACCATTTGTGACTCGTGGTACGAGTTGTCAAAGTTTACCACACGTAGGGCCATTATTTGGTCATGGTCAGTGACATATGCCTACTTTGGTTGGTCATCGTGCAAGGTATCCACACTGTGCCACAACATATTAAAGGTCTTTATGCTTGCTATTTGATACTTGGTGTTCCCGAACCATTATTTCCCCCTTTGAGCATTGGTGACTCGTATTATGAGTTGTCAACGTTGACCATACACAGCGGATTTCCTTCGTCAAAGGTAGTACATATGCCTACTTTGGTCTGTCATTGTGCATGGTAGCCACACTGTGCTACTACTGATTGAAATTCGCTGTACTTGCTATTTGAGAACTGATATTCCCATAGCATTGTTTCCTCCTCTGACCGTTTGTGACTCCTGTTATGGTTTGTTAACGTTGACCATCCATATTGAAGTTCTCTGGTCATGGGCAGTGACATATGCCTAGTTTGGTTGTTCGGTGTGCATAGTACCCACACAGTCCCACTACGTATTGAAGTTCTTTGTTCTTTCTAGTCGATACACATGGTTCCAAACCATTGTCTCTCCCTCTGACCATTTGTGACTCGTGTTATGAGCTGTAAATGTTGACCACACATAGTGAACTTCTTCGATCATAGTCAGTGATGTATGTATCCTTTGGTTGGTCATTGAGGAGCTAGCAACACCGTGCCACTAGTTGTTGAAGATCTTTGTACTTGCTAGTTGATTACTAGTGTTCCCAACCCATTGTTTCCCCCTCTGACCATTTGTGACTCGTGTTATGAGTTTTCAATGTTGACCACTCACTGTGAAATTTGTTTGGTCATGGTCGGTGACATGCCTACATTGGTTGGTCATTGTACATGGTTACCACGCAGTGTCACTACGTATTGAAGGTTTTTTTTCTGTCTAGTTGATAGCTAGTCTTCCCAAACCATTGTTACCCCCTCTGACTATCTATGACTTGTGTTGTGAGTTGTCAATGTTGACCTCATGAAGTGAAATTCCTTGGTCACGGTCAGTGACATGTTTATACTTTTGTTGGTCACTGTGCACTGTACCCACACTATGCCACTACATACTGAAGGTATTTGTACTTGCTAGTCGATAACTAGTATTCACAAACAACTATCTTCCACTCTGACCATTTGTGACTTGTGTTATGAGTTGTCAAAGTTTACCACTCATAGTGACTTTCTTTTGTCGTGTTCAGTGACATATGCCTACCTTGGTTGGTCATCGTCCATGGAATCCACACCGTGCCACAACGTATTGAAGATCCTTGTGCAGACTAGTTGATACCTTGTGTCCCCCAACCATTGTTTCCCCCTCTGACCATTTGTGACTCGTATTATGAGCTGTCAATGTTGACCACACATAGCGGATTTCTTTGGTCAAAGACAGTACATATGCCTGCTTTGGTCGGTCATTGTGCATGGTACCTACACTGTGCTACTACTGATTGAAGGTCGTTGTACTTGCTAGTTGAGAACTGATATTCCCATACCATTCTTTCCCCCTCTGACCGTTTGTGACTCGTGTTATGGTTGGTGAACGTTGACCACCCATATTGAAATTCTTTGGTCATGGTCAGTGACATATGCCTAGTTTAGTTGTTTGGTGTGCATATTAGCCACAGCATGCCAATACGTATTGAAGTTCTTTGTCCTTTCTAGTCGATACATAGGGTTTCCAAACCATTGTCTATCCCTCTAACCATTAGTGACTTGTGTTATTTGTTGTCTATGTTGACCACACATAGTGGAATTCTTTGGTCTTAGTCAGTGATGTATGTATCCTTTGGTTGGTCATTGTGCAAGCTAGCCACACTGTGCCACTACTTGTTGAGGGTCTTTGTACTTGCTAGTTGATTACTAGTATTCCCAAACCATTGTTTCCCCCTCTGACTATTTGTGACTCGTGTTATGAGTTTCGATGTTGACCACACACTGTGAAATTCGTTTGGTCATGGTCGGTAACATATGCCTACTTTGGTTGGTCATTGTACATGGTTATCACACCGTGTCACTATGTATTGAAGGTCTTTGTTCTGTCCAGTTGATAGCTAGTCTTCCCAAACCATTGTTACCCCCTCTGAGTGTCTATGACTCGAGTTGTGAGTTGTCAATGTTGACTACATGAAGTGAATTTCCTTGGTCATGGTCAGTGACGTATTTATACTTTGGTTGGCCATTGTGCATTGTACCACACTGTGCCACTACATATTGAAGGTATTTGTACTTGCTAGTCGATAACTAGTATTTGCAAATCATTATCTCCCACTCTGACCATTTGTGACTTGTGTTATGAGTTGTCAAAGTTTTCCACACATAGTGACATTGTTTTGTCGTGTTCAGTGACATATGCCTACCTTGGTTGCTCATCGTGCATGGTATCCACACCGTGTCACAACGTATTGAAGGTCTTTGTGTTTGCTAGTTGATACCTGGTGTTCCCGAACCCTTGTTTCCCCCTCTGACCATTTGTGACTCGTATTATGATCTGTCAATGTTGACCACACATAGCGGATTTCTTTGGTCAAAGACAGTACATATTCCTGCTTTTGCCGGTCATTGTGTATGGTGCCTACACCGTGCTACTACTGACTGAAGTTTGTTGTACTTGCTTGTTAAGAACTGATATTCCCATACCATTGTTTCCCCGTCTGACGGTTTGTGACTCCTGTTATGGTTGGTGAACGTTGACCACCCATATTGAAACTCTCTGGTCATGGTAAGTGACATATGCCTAGTTTGGTTGTTTGGTGTGCAGATTAGCCACACCGTGCCACTACGTATTGAAGTTCTTTGTCCTTTCTAGTCAATACATAGGGTTCCCCAAACCATTGTCTCTCCTTCTGACCATTTGTGACTTGTGTTATGACTTGTCAATGTTGACCACATATAGTGGACTTCTTGGGTCATAGTCAGTGACGTATGCATCCTTTGGTTGGTCACTGTGCACGCTAGCCACACCGTGCCACTGCTTGTTGAAGGTATTTGTACTTGCTAGTTGATAACTAGTGTTCCAAACACATTGTTTCCCCCTTTGACCATTTATGACTTGTGTTATGAGTTTTCAATGTTGACCACACACTGTGAATCTATTTTCGTCATGGTAAGTGAGATATGCCTACTTTGGTTTGTCACTGTACATGGTTACCACGCCGTGTCACTACGTATTGAAGGTCTTTGTGCTTTCTAGTTGATAGCTAGTGTTCCCAAACCATTGTTACCACCTCTGAATATCAGTGACTTGTGTTGTGAGTTGTCAACATTGACTACATGAAGTGAAATTCTTTGGTCATGGTCAGTGACATATGAATACTTTGGTTGATCATTGTGCAATGTAGCCATACTCTGCCACTACATATTGAAGGTATTTGTATTTTCCAGTTGATAACTAGTATTTAGAATCCATTATCTTCCACTCCGACCATTTGTGACTCGTGGTATGAGTTGTCACAGTTTACCACACGTGGTGAAATTCTTTGGTCATGGTCAGTGACATATGAATACTTTGGTTGATCATTGTGCAATGTAGCCATACTCTGCCACTACATATTGAAGGTATTTGTATTTTCCAGTTGATAACTAGTATTTAGAATCCATTATCTTCCACTCCGACCATTTGTGACTCGTGGTATGAGTTGTCACAGTTTACCACACGTGGTGAAATTCTTTGGTCATGGTCAATGACATATGCATACCTTGGTTGGTCATCGTGCATGGTATCCACACCGTGCCACAATGTATTCAGGGTCATTGTTCTTGCTAGTTGATTCCAGGTGTTCCCAAGCAATTGTTTCCCCCTCTGACTATTTGTGACTTGTATTATGAGTTATGAACGTTGACCACACAGAGCACATTTCTTTGGTCAGAGGCAGTACATATCCCAACTTTGGTCGGTCATTGTGCATGGTAGCCACACCGTGCTTCTACTGATTGAAGGTTGTTGTAATTGCTAGTTTAGAACTAATATTCCCGGTCCATTGTTTCCCCCCTCTGACCGTTTGTGACTCCTGTTATGGTTGGTGAACGTTGACCACCCATATTAATACTCTATGGTCATGGTTAGTGACATATGCCTAGTTTGGTTGTTTGGTGTGCATAGTAGCCACGCCGTGCCACTACGTATTGGAGTTCTTTGTCCTTTCTAGTCCATGCATAGGGTTTCCAAACCATTGTTTCTCCCTCTGACCATTTGTGACTTGTGTTATGAGTTGTCAATGTTGACCACAAATAATGGACTTCTTCGGTCATAGTCAGTGACGTATTCATCCTTTGGTTGGTCACTGCGCACGCTAGCCACGCTGTGCTACTACTTTTTGAAGTTCTTTGTACTTGCTAGTTTATATCTAGTGTTCCCAACCCATTGTTCCCCCCTCTGACCATTTGGGACTTGTGTTATGAGGTTTCAATGTTGACCACACACTGTGAAATTCGTTGGTCATGGTCAGTAACATATGCATACTTTGGTTGGTCACTGTGCATGGTAGCCACACTGTGCCACTACAAATTGAAGGTATTTGCGCTTGCTACTCGATAAGTAGTATTCACAAACCATTGTCTTCCACGGTGCCCATTTGTGACTCGTGTTATGAGTTGTCAAAGTTTACCACACTTAGTGACATTATTTGGTTATGGTCAGTGACATATGCCTACTTTGGTTGGTCATAGTGCATGGTATCCACACCGTGCCACAAATTATTGAAGGTCCTTGTGCTTGCTAGTTGATATCTGGTGTTCCGAAACCATTGTCTTCCCCTTTGAGTATTTGTGACTCCTATTATGAGTTGTGAACGTTGACGACACACAGCGGATTTCTTTGGTTAAAGGCAGTACATATGCCTACTTTGGTCGTACATTGTGCATGGTAGGCACACCGTTCGTATACTGATTGAAGGTCGCTGTACTTGCTAGTTCAGAACTGATATTCCCACACCATTGTTTCGCTCTCTGACCGTTTGTGACTCGTGTTATGGTTGGTGAATGTTGACCACCCATATTCAAATTCTTTGCTTATGGTCAGTGACATATGCCTAGTTTAATTGTTTGGTGTGCATAGTAGCCACGCCGTACCACTACGTATTGAAGTTCTTTGTCCTTTCTGGTCGATACATAGGGTTCCCAAAACATTGTCTCTCCCTCTGACCATGTGTGAATCGTGTTATGAGCTGTCAATGTTGACCATACATAGTGGACTTCTTCCGTCATAGTCAGTGACGTATGCATCCTTTGGATGGTCACTGTTCACGCTAACCACACCGTGCCACTACTTGTTGAAAATCTGTCTACTTGCTAGTTGATAACTAGTGTTCCCAATCCATGGTTTCCCCCACTGACCATTTCTGATTCCTGTTATGAGTTTTCAGCGTTGACCACACATTGTGAAATCCGTTTGGTCATGGTTAGTGACATATGCCTACTTTGGTTTTGTCACTGTACATGGTTACCACGCCGTGTCACTATGTATCGAAGGTCTTTGTGCTTTCTATTTGATAGCTGGTGTTCCCAAACAATTGTTAGCCCCCTCTGACTATCAGTGACTCGTGTTGTGAGTTGAAAATGTTGACCACATGAAGTGAAATTCTGTGTTCATGGTCAGTGACATATGCATACTTTGGTTTTTGACTGTGCATTGTAGCCACACTGTGCCACTAATTATTGAAGGTATTTGTACTTGCTAGTCGATGACTAGTATTCACAAACCATTATCTTCCACTCTGACCATTTGTGACTCGTGTTATGAGTTGTCAAAGTTTACCACACTCATGGACATTGTTTGGAGATTGTGAGTGACATATGCCTACTTAGGTTGGTCATCGTGCATGGTATCCACACCGTGCCACAACATATTGAAGCTCCTTGTGCTTGCTATTTGATACCTGGTGTTCTTAAACCATTGTTTCCCTCTCTGACCATTTGTGACTCGTGTTATGGTTGGTGAACATTGACCACCCATATTGAAATTCTCTGGTCATGGTCAGTGACATATGCCTAGTTTGGTTGTTTGGTGTGCATAGTAGCCACACTGTGCCACTAATTATTGAAGGTATTTGTACTTGCTAGTCGATGACTAGTATTCACAAACCATTATCTTCCACTCTGACGATTTGTGACTCGTGTTATGGTTGGTGAACATTGACCACCCATATTGAAATTCTCTGGTCATGGTCAGTGACATATGCCTAGTTTGGTTGTTTGGTGTGCATAGTAGCCACACTGTGCCACTAATTATTGAAGGTATTTGTACTTGCTAGTCGATGACTAGTATTCACAAACCATTATCTTCCACTCTGACCATTTGTGACTCGTGTTATGAGTTGTCAAAGTTTACCACACTCATGGACATTGTTTGGAGATTGTGAGTGACATATGCCTACTTAGGTTGGTCATCGTGCATGGTATCCACACCGTGCCTCAACGTATTGAAGGTCTTTCTGCTTGCTATTTGAAACTTGGTGTTCCCAAACCATTGTTTCCCCCTCTGAAGATTTGTGACTCGTATTATGAGTTGTCAACGTTGACCACACACGGCGGATTTCTTTGGTCAAAGGTAGTACATATGCCTACTTTAGTCGGTCATTGTGCATGGTCGCCACACCGTGCTACTACTGCTTGAAGGTCGTTGTACTTGCTAGTTGAGAACTGATATTCCCATAGCATTTTCTCCTCCTATGACCGTTTGTGACTCGTGTTATGGTTGGTCAACGTTGACCATCCTTATTGAAATTCTCTGGTCATGGACAGTGACATATGCCTAGTTTGGTTGTTTGGTGTGCATACTAGCCACACAGTGCCACTACGTATTGAAGTTGTTTGTTCTTTCCAGTCGATAAATAGGGTTCCAAACCATTGTCTCTCCCGCTGACCATTTGTGACTCGTGTTATTCGTTGTCAATGTTGACCACACATAGTGGACTTCTTCGGTCATAGTCAGTGATGTATGTATCCTTTGGTTGGTAATTGTGCAAGCTAGCCACACCGTGCCACTACTTGTTGAAGGTCTTTGTACTTGCTAGTTGATTACTAGTGTTCCCAAACCATAGTTTCCTCCACTGGCCATTTGTGACTCGTGTTATGAGTTTTCAATATTGACCACTCACTCTGAAATTCTTTTGGTCATGGTCGGTGACATATGCCTTCTTTGGTTGGTCATTGTACATGGTTACCACGCAGTGTCACTACGTATTGAAGGTCGTTGTTCTGTCTAGTTGATAGCTAGTCTTCCCAAACCATTGCTACCCCCTATGACAATCTACGACTCGTGTTGTGAGTTTTCAATGTTGACCTCATTAAGTGAAATTCCTTGGTCATGGTTAGTAACATATTCATATTTTGATTGGACACTGTGCATTGTACCCACACTGTGCCACTACATATTGAAGGTATTTGTGCTTGCTAGTCGATATCTGGTATTCATAAACCATTGTCTTCCACTCTGACCATTTGTGACTCGTGTTATGAGTTGTCAAAGTTTACCACACTTACTGACATTATTTTGGCATGGTCATTGACATATGCCTTCTTTGGTTGGTCATCGTGCATGGTATCCACACCGTGCCACAACATATTGAAGCTCCTTGTGCTTGCTATTTGATACCTGGTGTTCTTAAACCATTGTTTCCCTCTCTGACCATTTGTGACTGGTATTATGAGTTGTCAACGTTGACCACACACAGCGGATGTCTTTGGTCAAAGGCAGTACATATGCCGACTTTGGTCAGTCATTGTGCATGGTAGCCACACCCTGCTACTATTAATTGAAGGTCGTTGTACTTGCTAGTTGAGAACTGATATTCCCAGACCATTGTTTCCCCCTCTGACCGTTTGTGACTCGTGTTATGGTTGGTGAACATTGACCACCCATATTGAAATTCTCTGGTCATGGTCAGTGACATATGCCTAGTTTGGTTGTTTGGTGTGCATAGTAGCCACACTGTGCCACTACGTATTGAAGTTCTTTGTCCTTTCTAGTCGATACATAGGGTTCCCAAACTATTGTCTATCCCTCCGACTATTTGTGACTCATTTTATGAGTTGTGAATGTTGACCACACATAGTGGACTTATTCGGTCATAGTCAATGACGTGTGCATCCTTTGGTCGGTCACTGTGCACGCTAGCCACACCATGCCACTGCTTGTTGAAGGTCTTTGTACTTGCTAGTTGATAACTAGTGTTCCCAACCCATTTTTTCCCCCTCTGACCATTTGTGACTCGTGTTATGAGTTTTCAACGTTGACCACGCACTGTGAAATTCTTTTGGTCATGATTAGTGACATATGCCTACTTTGGTTTGTCACTGTACATGGTTACCACGCTGTGTCACTACGTATTGAAGGTCTTTGTGCTTTCTAGTTGATACCCTGTGATCCCAAACCATTGTTACCCCCTTTGAATATCTGTGACTCGTGTTTTGAGATGTCAACACTGACCACGTGAAGTGAAATTCTTTGGTCATGGTCAGTGACATATGCATACTTTGGTTGGTCACCGTGTATTGTAGCCACATTGTGCCACTACACATTGAGTGTATTTTTACTTGCTAGTCATTAATTAGTATTTACAAACCATTATCTTCCACTATGACCATTTTTGACTCGTGTTATGAGTTGTCACAGTTTACCACAGATGGTGACATTCTTTGGTCATGGTCAGTGACGTATGCATACTTTGGTTGGTCGTCTTGCTAGTTGATACCTGGTGTTCCCAAACAATTGTTTCCTCCTCTGACTATTTATGACTTGTATTATGAGTTGTCAATGTTGACCATACATAGCGGATTTCTTTGGTCAAAGGCAGTATATATGCCTACTTTGGTCGGTTATAGTGCATGGTAGCCACAGCGTGCAACTACTGATGGAAGGTCGTTGTACTTGCTAGTTGAGTACTGATATTCCTGGACCATTGTGTCCCCCTCTCACCGTTTTTGACTCGTGTTATGGTTGGTGAACGTTGACCACCCATATTTCAATTCTTTGGTCATGGTCAGTGACATATGCCTAGTTTGGTTGTTTGGTGTGCATAGTAGCCACACCGGGCCACTACATATTAAAGTTATTTGTCCTATCTAGTCCATGCATAGGGTTCCCAAACCGTTGTCTCTCCCTTTGACCATTTGTGACTCGTGTTATGAGTTGTCAATATTGACCACACATAGTGGACTTATTCGGTCTTAGTCAGTGACGTATTCATACTTTGGTTGGTCAGTGGGCACGCTAGCCACACTGTGCCACTACTTGTTGAAGTTCTTCGTAATTGCTAGTTGATAGCTAATGTTTCCAACCCATTGTTTCCCCCTCTGACGATTTGTGACTCGTGTTATGAGTTTTCAACGTTGACCACACAATGTGAAATTGGTTTGGTCATGGTTAGTGACACATGCCTACTTTGGTTTGCCACTGTACATGGTTATCACGCCGTGTCACTACGTATTGAACGTATTTGTGCTTTCTAGTTGATAGTTTGTGTTCCCAAACCATTATTACCCCCTTTTGACTATCTGTGACTCGTGTTGTGAGTTGTGAACGCTGACCACATGAAGTGGAATTCGTTGGTCATGGTTAGTGACATATGCATACTTTGGTTGGTCACAATGCATGGTAGCCACACTGTGCCACTGCATTTTGAAGGTATTTGTACTTGCTACTTGATAACTAGTATTCACAAACCATTATCTTTGACTCAGACCTTTTGTGACTCGTTTTATGAGTTGTCAAAGTTTACCACATTTATTGACATTATTTGTTCATGGTCAGTGACATATGCCTACTTTGGTTGGTTGTCCTGCATGGTATCCACACCTTGGCACAACTTATTGAAGGTCCTTGTGCTTGCTAGTTGATACCTGGTGTTCCCAAAAAAATTGTTTCCCCCTTTGAATATTTGTGACTCGTATTATGAGTTGTCAACATGGACCACACAGAGTGGATTTCTTTGGTCAAAGGCAGTACATATGCCTAATTTGGTCAGTCATTCTGCATGGTAGCCACACCATGCTACTACTGATTGAAGGTCATTGTACTTGCTAGTTTATAACTGATATTCCCGGATCATTGTTTCCCCCCTCTGACCGATTGTGACTCATGTCACGGTTGGTGAACGTTTACCACCCATATCAAAATTCTTTGGTCATGGTCGGTGACATATGCCTAGTTTGGTTGTTTGGTGTGCACAGTAGCCTCACCGTGCCACTACGTATTAAAGTTATTTGACCTTTCTAGTCCATGCATAGGGTTCCAAAACCATTGTCTCTCATTCTGACCATTTGTGACTCGTGTTATGAGTTTTCAATGTTGACCACACATAGTGGACTTATTCAGTCATATTTAGTGTTGTATTCATCCTTTGGTTGGTCACTGTGCACGCTAGCCACACCGTGCCACTACTTGTTGAAGTTCTTCGTACTTGCTAGTTGATAACTAGTGTTCCCAACCCATTGTTTCCCCCTCTGACCATTTGTGACTCGTGTTATGAGTTTTCAATGTTGACCACACATAGTGGACTTATTCAGTCATATTTAGTGTTGTATTCATCCTTTGGTTGGTCACTGTGCACGCTAGCCACACCGTGCCACTACTTGTTGAAGTTCTTCGTACTTGCTAGTTGATAACTAGTGTTCCCAACCCATTGTTTCCCCCTCTGACCATTTGTGACTCGTGTTATGAGTTTTCAACGTTGACCACACACAGTGAAATTTGTTGGTCATGGTCAGTGACATATGCATACTTTGGTTGGTCACTGTGCATGGTCGCCACACTCTGCCACTACATATTGCATGTATTTGTCCTTGCTACTCGATAACTAGTATGCACAAACCATTGTCTTCCACTCTGACCATCTGTGACTCGTGTTATGAGTTGTCAAAGTTTACCACACTTAGTGACATTATTTGGTTATGGTCAGTGACATATGCCTACTTTGGTTGGTCATCGTGCATGGTATCCACACCGTGCCACAACGTATTGAATGTCCTTGTGCTTGCTAGTTGATACCTAGTGTTCCCAAACCACTGTATCCCCCTTTGACCATTTATGATTCCTATTATGAGTTGTCAACGTTGACCACACACAGCAGATTTCTTTGGTCAAAGGTAGTACATATGTCTACTTTGGTCGGTCATCGTGCATGGTAGCCACACCGTGCTTATACTGATTGAAGGTTGCTGTACTTGCTAGTTGAGAACTGATATTCCCAGACCATTGTTTCCCCCCGTTTGTGACTCGTGTTATGGTTGGTGAATGTTGACCACCCATATTCAAATCATTTGCTCATGGTCAGTGACATATGTCTAGTTTGGTTGTTTGGTGTGCATAGTAGCCACACCGTGCCACTACGTATTGATGTTATTTGTCCTTTCTAGTCAATACATAGGTTTCCTAAACCATTGTCTCTCCCTCTGACCATTTGTGACTCGTGTTATGAGTTGTCAATGTTGACCATACATAGTGGACTTCTTCGGTCATAGTCAGTGACGTTTGTATCCTTTGGTTAGTCAGTGTGCACGCTAGCCACACCGTGCCACTTCTTGTTGAAAATCTTTCTACTTGCTAGTTGACAACTAGTGTTGCAAACCCATGATTTCCCCCACTGACCATTTGTGACTCGTGTTATGAGTTTTCAACGTTGACCACACACGGTGAAATCCGTTTGGTCATGGTTAGTAACATATGCCTACTTTGGTTTGTCACTGTACATTGTTACCGCGCCGTGTCACTACGTACCGAAGGTCTTTGTGCTTTCTAGTTGATAGCTAGTGTTCCCAAACCATTGTTAGCCCCCTCTGACTATATGTGACTTGTGTTGTGAGTTGTAAATATTGACCACATGAAGTGAAATTCCTTGTTCATTGTCAGTGACATATGCATACTTCGGTTTTTCACTGTGCATGGTAGCCACACTGTGCCACTACATATTGAAGGTATTTGTACTTGCTAGTCAATAACTAGTATTAACAAACCATTATCTTCCACTCTGACCATTTGTGACTCGTGTTATGAGTTGTCAAAGTTTACCACACTTTGTGACATTGTTTTGTCATGGTCAGTGACATATGCCTACTTTGGTTCGTCATTGTTTATGCTATCCACACCGTGCCACAACGTATTGAAGCTCCTTGTGCTAGCTATTTGATACTCGGTGTTCCCAAACCATTGTTTCCCCCTCTGACCGTCTGTGACTCGTATTATGAGTTGTCAACGTTGACCACACACAACGGATTTCTTTGGTCAAAGGCAGTACATATGCCTACTTTGGTCGGTCATTGTGCATGGTAGCCACACGGTGCTACTACTTGCTTCTTGAGAACTGATATTCCCAGACCATTGTTTCCCCCTCTGACCGTTTGTGACTCATGTTATCGTTGGTGAACGTTGACCACCCATATTGACATTCTCTGGTCATGGTCAGTGACATATGCCTTCTTTGGTTGTTTGGTCTGCATATTAGCCACACCGTGCCACTACGTATTGAAGTTCTTTGTCCTTTCTAGTTGATACATAGGGTTCGCAAACCATTGTCTCTCCTTCTGACCATTTGTGACTCGTGTTATGAGTTGTCAATGTTGACCACACATAGTGTATTTCTTCGATCATAGTCAGTGACGCATGCATCCTTTGGTTGGTCACTGTGCACGCTAGCCATACCGTGCCACTGCTTGCTGAAGGTCTTTGTACTTGCTAGTTGATAACTAGTGTGCCCAACCCATTGTTTCCCCCTCTGACCATTTTTGACTCGTGTTATGAGTTTTCAACGTTGACCACACACTGTGAAATCCTTTCGGTCATGGTTAGTGACATATGCCTACTTTGGTTTGTCACTATACATGGTTACCACGCACTGTTACTATGTACTGAAGGACTTTGTGCTTTATAGTTGATAGCTAGTGTTCCTCAACTATTGTTACCCCCTCTGAATATATGTGACTCGTGTTGTGAGTTGTCAACATTGACCACATGAAGTGAAATTCTTTGGTCATGGTTAGTGACATATGCCAACTTTCGTTGGTCATCATGCATGGTATCCACACTGTGCCACAACTTATTGAAGGTCCTTGTGTTTTCTAGTCGATACCTGGTGTTCCCAAACCATTGTCTCCCCTCTCTAACCATTTGTGACTCCTATTATGAGTTGTCAACGTTGACCACACACAGCGGACCTCTTTGGTCAAAGGCAGTACATATGCCTACTTTGGTCGGTCATTGTGTATGGTAGCCACACCGTGCTACTACTGATTGAAGGTTGTTGTACTTGCTAGTCGAGAGCTGAAATTCCCATAGCATTGTTTCCCCCTCTGACCATTTGTGACTCGTGTTATGGTTGGTCAACGTTGACCATCCATATTGAAATGCACTGGTCATGGGTAAGCCTGCACACCAAAAAGTGCAAACCGCGGTCCGGAACCGCGGTTCCGTTTCCCATGAATGAACCGCGGTCCCAGTTCCTGGGTGCGGAACTGCTTGAGAACCGCAAGACGGTGCCTCAGCACTGGGGGGGAGGGGGGGGGGGGAATGTAGGTCGAGCGCCGGTTCACCTCCGCCGGTCAGCAGCAGGCCTATCGGAGTCTAGAAGGGGGGCTAGGGTCCGATAACCAGACCTTAGCCCCCCTCCCCACCCACACAAGTGGTGTTTCTGCCGCGGTGGTCCCACAGTGACCCATCCGCAGGGGTAACAGTGGCCATTTTGACCATTCGTCGACGACCCTTCGGGTCTTTTACCCGCCATGGCGACTCAGAGCCCAAGTGTCGGGCAGTCGTCCGGCACTCCGCCGCTCGTGCCTTCTCCTAGCAACACCGGTCCGCGCCAGCAGCTCACTGCCGGGACCCCACAGGTCAACACTCTCTCCTGAGCACCTCCTGCCGAGACGTCCACACCTCTTTCACCGCCGGATGCACGCAAACGGAAGCCGAGCGTCACGTGGACTGTCTTTTCCTACGTGATCATCAATTGAGAGCCACGTGCATCCTGCAACCTGTGCCGTAACAAGAAGGGGCTCAAGGGTACGTTTGCGATGAACCAAAGCGCCACGAGTGGCATGTGGAAGCACCTCCGTGTTGCCCACCATGCCAAGTGGAAAGAGCTGAAGCAGATGGAGGCGGCACAAGCTCTCCAGGCTGCTGCTGAGCGGGCCATGACGACGGCGAACTTGGTGGATGGCTCGAACTTTGCCGTGGCACGGTCTGTTGCCGGCGTGGGCATCTGCTTCAATAGGAAGTATTTTTTATGTCTCCTGTGGAAGCATGTGGTGGACAAAAATGTTTCCTTCTTGTCCATGGAATCGACGTGGCTGCGCAAGGCTTTTTTGCACTGCAATCCACTTGCACACCTGCCCGGCCGCATGACCATCGCACGTCACATTCGCAATGGCGCAGCAGCGTTCCGCAAGCGGCTCACCAAGATGCTTGCTGATGTGAAGTCCGGCATCTCCTTCACCACAGATGGGTGGCAGTCAGACGCCAACGTGAAATACCTCGGCGTGACTGCCCACTGGATTGCAGAGTGGGAGATGCAAACCATTTGCATCTCCTTCCCTCATGTCAGTGCCAGAGCAACAGCAGAGAACGTCTATGGTCTTTTCTCTGAGTCTTTGCTGTAGTGGGGCGTGTGGAACAAGATCTACTGTCTGACGGTGGACAATGACACAGTCAACGACAGCATGGTTGACTCTTACCTCACCGTGCAGAACGAGCAATGCACAAAGCAGGGACACATCCGTTGCATGGGGCACTCCATGAACCTGGCTGTTCAGGACCTCCTTGACAAAAGCTCCTTGCAGGAACACCTCAAGACCGCCCGGGAGATCTGCACGTGGGTGACAAGGAGCGCCAAGCGGGAGGAGTCTCTCTCTGCCGCTTGCGAGGCCGCGGGTGTGCAGTACCTCCAGCTGCACGCTGACACTCCCACACGCTAGAACAGCACGTTGGACATGTGCACGAGGGTCGTGCACATCAAGTCCGTGCTGGACACGTGGCTGACCAAGAAGGCTCCTCACTTGCAGCCAAGCGGATCTGGGTGGGAGCTGCTCGGCCTAGTGACGACCATCCTGAAACCCTTCAAGGGTTTCACGGAGGACATCTCAGGTCAAGAGTATCCCACGCTCTCCCTGGTCATCCCCTTTTTCACTGTCATCATGGCCAAGATGTCCCAGTGGCAGGTGAGAGCTGCAAACGCCGAGAAGAAGGCGGCAGACAGGAGGCGGGTGCTGGATGCAACAGAGAAGCTCATCCTTGAGCTCAAACCTGGTTTTCAGGCTGTGGAGGCCAAGGTGATCCGATGCTACTTTTTTCCAGTTTAGACATGTTTCTGTTCTGCCATGCTTCTGTTCTGCCATGTTTCTGTTCTGCCATGCTTCTGTTATGCCATGTTTCTGTTCTGCCATGTTTCTGTTCTGCCATGCTTCTGTTCTGCCATGTTCTAGTTTAGACATGTTTCTGTTCTGCCATGCTTCTGTTCTGCCATGCTTCTGTTCTGCCATGCTTCTATTGCCTATGGTGGATCAGGCTTCTGTTAGCCCATGCACATGCTTGAGCAGGTTGAAAAACATGTGAAGAAGCTCACTGTGCGGCACGTCATGGCCACGGCAGTGGACCCAAGATTCCGCTTCCGGTTCTTCGAGCGGGTGCACAAACTCCTGGGCATCAGATCAGTAGTGGACCTGGAGGTGAAGGTGACCGAGCAGCTGAAGCCGTACTACGACCGTGTTCTTCAACACCGTGAAGAGGTGGCAGTAGCACAGGCAAAAGTTGCAGCAGCACAGGCGGCAGCTGCTGCAGCAGCAGCAGCAGCAGCTGAAGCAGAAAATGGAGAGGAGGAGATCGATGAGTCCAGTGCAGCAGCTACCGTGCAGCCGAGCTCCAAACCACCCCAGGATGGACCTGCTGCAGCAGCAAAGAAGGGTCGGCCCAACCGTTCAAGGAAGTCTATGGTTGGGGCCTCTCTCGAGGATCCCATGGATGAGCTGTTTGAGGAGGATCCCACTCCAGTCCAGAAGGAGCCAGAGTCTTTGGAGCTGGAGGTGGAGGAGTGGAAGAAGGAACCGAGGCTCGGCCGCAGGACAAACATCCTGCACTACTTCAGAGACAATGCTGTGAAGTTTCCCACTTTCTCTTTGGTTGTGCAAGATATCCTTGCAGTGCTAGCCACAAGCACACCATGCGAACGCATGTTTAGCCTCGGTAGCCGGGTTGTCACAGATTTCAAGCACTCCCTTTCAAACATGACTGTGCAGGATGTGGTGACACTGAAGACTTGGATCAATGATCCTGTGCTGGCTGACTTTCCTGTTGCTCTAGATGGTTCTGTTGCAGCTGAGTTACAGGAAGTTGAGAACCTGGAGAAGGCAAGGAGGAGGGCGGCAAGACGCAGGGCCACAAGGAACCTGAAGAACCCAGCAGTAGCCACGGAGGGGAGCAGCAGTGAGGAAGACGCAGCGGATGATGAAGAAGAAGAAGACGACGATGACGACGATGAAGACGAAGATGGTTGTGAAGATGGAGGCGACGCAGGCCTTGATGGGATGGGAACGTTCACTCTCGACGACGATGACGTTGTTGAGATGCCTTGAGTAGACGAGAGTGCAGATTAGACTCCTTACATTGTGACACTGTCACCTTGTGAAACTGTGACACTGTGACATTGTGACATTGTTCATTGTCATGCAGCAGCAGGGACAGTGGGGTAGGGGGGGGGGAGGGGCAGGGTCACCATGACCCTGCCCCTATGAATCTGTTTTTCTCCAAATGGTCAATTCTCTGTCCCTGCAGTTGTACCACATGTATTCATAAAGATTTTCAGTTCCAACAACCCTCTCTTGTAACCTCTCTCTCTCTCTCTCTCTCTCTCTCTCTCTGTCTCCCCCTCTCCCTCTCCCTCTCTCTATCTCTTTCACAGTCCCACNNNGGGGGGGGGGAGGGGCAGGGTCACCATGACCCTGCCCCTATGAATCTGTTTTTCTCCAAATGGTCAATTCTCTGTCCCTGCAGTTGTACCACATGTATTCATAAAGATTTTCAGTTCCAACAACCCTCTCTTGTAACCTCTCTCTCTCTCTCTCTCTCTCTCTCTCTCTCTCTCTCTCTCTCTCTGTCTCCCCCTCTCCCTCTCCCTCTCTCTATCTCTTTCACAGTTCCACTCTGTTTACATGTGTAACATGTTGTGAAACGAAAAGGCAGCATGCAGTCCCAATGTCAGTGTTCATTATATCGGTGTTGATTCCCTGTTTACACTCACAAGGTAAGAAAGTAGTGCATACACAGCAAGTAGTGTGAACAAGTGTCATCCTTGAAAAAATGTATTTGAAAACTAGGGGGCTCTGCAGGTTCCTGCCTCATCTAGGTGGTTTTGCGGTTCCCAAGGGAGGAACCGCGGTCTTGCCTATGGAGGAGCCGCGGTTCCTTGGGACCGCGGTTCCGGGGTCAGGACTCGCGGTTCCGGTTCCATAGCATGGAATGGTATCGAGATTCCGGTTCTCCTTCAAGAACCGCGAATCCGGCATGGTGTGCACCCTTAATCATGGGCAGTGACACATGCCTAGTTTGGTTCTTTGGTCTGCATAGTAGCCACACCGTGCCACTACGTATTGAAGTTCTTTGTTATTTCTAGTCGATACATAGGGTTTCCAAACCATTGTCTCTCCCTCTGACCATTTGTGACTCGTGTTATTCGTTGTCAATGTTGACCACACATAGTGGACTTCTTCAATCATAGTCAGTGATGTATGTATCCTTTGGTTGGTCATTGTGCAAGCTAGCCACACCGTGCCACTACTTGTTGAAGGTCTTTGTACTTGCTAGTTGATTACTAGTGTTCCCAACCCATTGTTGCCCCCTTTGACCATTTTTGACTCGATTTATGAGTTTCAATGTTCACCACACACTGTGAAATTTGTTTGGTCATGGTCGGTGACATATGCCTACTTTGGTTGGTCATGGTACATGGTTACCACGCCGTGTCACTTCGTATGGAAGGTCTTTGTTGTGTCTAGTTGATACTAGTCTTCCAAAACCATTGTTACCCCCTCTGACTATCTACGACTCGTGTTGTGAGGTTTCAATGTTGACCACATGAAGTGAAATTCCTTGGTCATGGTCAGCGACATATTCATACTTTGCTTGGTCACTGTGCATTGTACCCACACTGTGCCACTACATATTGAAGGTATTTGTAATTGCCAGTCGATAACTAGTATTCACAAACCAATATCTTCCACTCTGACCATTTGTGACTCGTGTTATGAGTTGTCAACGTTTACCACCCATAGTGACATTCTTTTGTCGTGTTCAGTGCCATATGCCTACCTTGGTTGGTCATCGTGCATGGTATCCACACTGTGTCACATTTCATTGAAGGTCTTTGTGCTTGCTAGTTGATGCCTAGTGTTCCCCAACCATTGTTTCCCCCTCTGACCATTTGTGACTCGTATTTTGAGCTGTCAATGTTGACCACACATAGCGGATTTCTTTGGTCAAAGACAGTACATATGCCTGCTTTGGTCGGTCATTCTGCATGGTACCTACACCGTGCTACTACTGATTGAAGGTCGTTGTACTTGCTAGTTGAGAACTGATATTCCCATACCATTTTTTCCCCCTCCGATCGTTTGTGACTCGTGTTATGGTTGGTGAACGTTGAAATTCTTTGGTCATGGTCAGTGACATATGCCTAGTTTGGCTATTTGGTGTGCATATTAGCCACACCGTGCCACTTTGTATTGAAGTTCTTTGTCCTTTCTAGTCGATACATAGGGTTCCCAAACCATTGTCTCTCCCTCCGACCATTTGTGAATTGTGTTATGACTTGTCAATGTTGACCACATATTGTGGACTTCTTCAGTCATAGTCAGTGACGTATTCATACTTTGGTTGGTCACTGTGCACGCTAGCCACACCGTGCCACTGCTTGTTAAAGGTATTTGTACTTGCTAGTTGATAACTAGTGTTCCCAACCCATTGTTTCTCCCTCTGACCCTTTGTGACTCGTATTATGAGTTGTCAACGTTGACCACACACTGTGAAATTATATTCGTCATGGTTAGTGACATATGCCTACTTTGGTTTATCACTGTACGTGGTTACCGCGCTGTGTCACTACGTATTGAATGTCTTTGTGCTTTCTAGTTGATAGCTAGTGTTCCCAACCCATTGTTACCCCCTCTGAATATCAGTGACTCGTGTTGTGAGTTGTCCAAAATGGACCACATGAAGAGAAAATCTTTGCTCATGGTCAGTGACATGTGCATACTTTGACTGGTCACAGTGCATGTCAACCACGCGGTGCCACTACATATTGAAGGTATATGTACTTGCTAGTCAATAACTAGTATTCACAGACCATTGTCTTCCACTATGACCATGTGTGACTCGTGTTATGAGTTGTCAAGTTTTAGCACACTTAGTGACATTATTTTTTCATGGTCATTGACATATGCCTACTTTGGTTGGTCATCTTGCATGGTATCCACACCGTGCCGCAACGTATCGAAGCTCCTTGTGCTTGCTATTTGATACTTGGAGTTCCCAAACCATTGTTTCCCCCTCTGACCATTTCTGACTCGTATTATGAGCTGTCAACGTTGACCACACACAGCGGATTTCTTTTGTCAAAGGCAGTACATATGCCTTCTTTGGTCGGTCATTTTTTATGGTAGCCACACCGTGCTACTACTGATTGAAGGTCGTTGTACTTGCTAGTTGCGAACTGATATTCACAGACCATTGTTTCCCCCTTTGACAGTTTGTGACTCATGTTATGGTTGGTGAACGGTGACCACCCATATTGAAATTCTCTGGTCATGGTCAGTGACATATGCCTAGTTTGGTTGTTTGGTGTGCATATTAGCCACACCTGGCCACTACGTATTGAAGTTCTTTGTCCTTTCTAGTCGATACATAGGATTCCCAAACCATTGTCTCTCCCTCTGACCATTTGTAACTTGTGTTATGATTTGTCAATGTTGACCACACATAGTGGACGTCTTGGGTCATAGTCAGTGACGTATGCATCCTTTGGTTGGTCACTGTGCATGCTAGCCACACCGTGCCACTGCTTGTTGAAGGTTAATAACTAGTGTTCCCAACCCATTGTTTCACCCTCTGACCATTTGTGAGTCGTGTTATGAGTTTTCAATGTTGACCACACACTGTGAAATTCTTTCGGTCATGGTTAGTGGCATATGCCTACTTTGCTTTGTCACTGTATATGGTTACCACACCGTGTCACTTTGTATTGAACGTCTTTGTGCTTTCTAGTTGATGGCTAGGGTTCCCAAACCATTGTTACCCCCTGTGAATATCTGTGACTCGTAATGTGAGTTGTCAACATTGACCACATGAAGCGAAACTCTTTGGTCATGGTCAGTGACATATGCATACTTTTGTTGGTCACTGTGCATTGTAGCGACACTGTGCCACTACATATTGAAGGTATTTGTACTTGGTAGTCGATAACTAGTATTTCGAAACCATTATCTTCCACTCTGACCATTTATGACTCGTGTTATGAGTTGTCAAAGTTTACCACACGTGGTGACATTCTTTGGTCATGGTCAGTGACATACGCATACCTTGGTTGGTCATCGTGCATCCATGTTGACTTCGACTTCCGACTTTTGGGGTAAAAGTCTAAGTCGGAGAGTCGGTCAAAGTCGACTTAAGGTCGACTTAGATATTGGCAGTGGAACATAGATCATGAGTTGCTGGTTCCAACGCAATTTGAATCACTAAATTCCGTTAAGTTTGGAGGAAGTTATGAATGTTCAAACTTGGGATGTACATAAACACCTCATGCAGCTACATTTTGTTTACAAATGGCTTCCTATGACATCAT
>SZWC01000526.1:341548-364525 GCA_023375785.1 Penium margaritaceum
CCATGTTGACTTCGACTTCCGACTTTTGGGGTAAAAGTCTAAGTCGGAGAGTCGGTCAAAGTCGACTTAAGGTCGACTTAGATATTGGCAGTGGAACATAGATCATGAGTTGCTGGTTCCAACGCAATTTGAATCACTAAATTCGGTTAAGTTTGGAGGAAGTTATGAATGTTCAAATTTGGGATGTACATAAACACCTCATGCAGCTACATTTTGTTTACAAATGGCTTCCTATGACATCATCTACATGTTATATATGCAATCCATCAAGTGTTGAAAGGCACGTAAATAATGTTTTTTACTTTAGTGTACTTGAGACGCAGTACTTGGCACACCATAATGAGCCTCCTAACCAGTTGGAGGAAAACCGACTTCCGACTTGGCTCATCAGGAGTCGACTTCCGACTTTCGACTTCCGACTTGGCCATCGACTTCGACTTCCCAAAGTCAACATGGTCGTGCATGGTATCCACACCGTGCCACAACGTATTGAAGGTCATTATGCTTGCTAGTTGTTTCCTGGTGTTCCCAAAAATTATTTCTCCCTCTGACTATTTGTGACTTGTGTTATAAGTTGTCAACGTTGACCGCACAGAGCGGATTTCTTTGGTCAATGGGAGTACATATGCCTACTTTGGTCGGTCATTGTGCATGGTAGCCACTCCGTGCTACTACTGATTGAAGGTGGTTGTACTTGCTAGTTTAGAACTGATATTCCCGTACCATTGTTTCCACCCTCTGACCGTTTGTGACTCGTGTTATGGTTGGTGAACGTTGACCACCCAGATTAAAATTCTTTGGTCATGGTCAGTGACATATGCCTAGTTTGGTTGTTTGGTGTGCATAGTAGCCACACCGTGCCATTACGTATTGATGTTATTTGTCCGTTATAGTCCATGCATAGGGTTCCCAAACCATTGTCTCTTCCTTTGACCATTTGTGACTCGTGTTATGAGTTGTCAATGTTGACCACACATAATGGACTTCTTCGGTCATAGTCACTGACGTATTCATCCTCTGGTTGGTCACTGTGCACGCTAGCCACATCGTTCCACTACTTGTTGAGGTTCTTCATACTTGCTAATTGATAACTAGTGTTCCCAACCCATTCTTTTTCCCTCTGACCATTTTTGACTCGTGTTATGAGTTTCCAACGTTGACCACACACTATGACATTCGTTGGTCATGGTCAGTGACATATGCATAGTTTGGTTGGTCACTGTGCATGGTAGCCACGCTGTGCCACTACATATTGAAGGTATTTGTACTTGCTACTCAATTACTAGTATTCACAAACCATTGTCTTCGACGCTGCCCATTTTTGACTCGTGATATGGGCTGTCAAAGTTTACCACATTCAGTGACATATGCCTACTTTGGTTGGTCATCGTGCATGGTATCCACACCGTGCCACAGCTCATTGAAGGTCCTTGTGCTTGCTAGTTGATACCTGGTGTTCCCAAACCATTGTCTTCCCCTTTGACCATTTGTGACTCCTATAATGAGCTATCAATGTTGACCACACACATCGGATTTCTTTGGTCAAAGGCAGTACATATGCCTACTTTGGTCGGTCATCGTGCATGGTAGCCACACCGTGCTTATACTGATTGAAGGTTGCTGTACTTGCTAGTTGAGAACTGATATTTGTCATGAATTATTTCCCTGCGTTCCCTGAACTGCCTAAGTGTGCACGGCTACTTAGTGCAAAGAGACTTCCAAGGGAGGTGTGTGCTTTGGTTCGCCACAAAACCAAGTGCAGAATTCTGGCAGAACACAGATTGCAGAAACCGAGAAAGGCTGCAAATCATTAATCATTAGTTATTTTGTTCAGATTCCATCAGATTCTTATAGCCTGTGATTTGAGCTTTCCAACACATCCAAGCACGCCCAAAACAGAGCAGTATAGCGCCTGCTTTGCCCATCCAAGCAACCCTTGGTGGAGCCGCCTTTGGCTGCCGTCGACGTGACTCGTCTCCGACACGAGCCGATGACAGCTTGAAGCGCCTTTCTTTGATTGAAAAGTCAAAGGGCGGCTCGACCTGGTCCATGGGACCTCCCTGGTTGCTACCTCTAGGGCCCTGGGGTCTATGGAGCCAGTTGGAGCTGAACACGAACCACCGGCGGTGGAATAATCCCGTCACCAATGACGGAGTCCCAGATTCCACCCGCCGACCACCCGTACTTCGGATGGGGCTAACTTTCTGAATTCTCAACCAAATTGAGCAACTGAAAGCTTGAAATCGTATGGCGAACTCCAAGGAGTCAAATCCTGCAATCAGATTGGACACCCAACCACTCTCTAGTGGTCGGACCAGGAAAACGGCAAACGGCAACCATGGCAGGGGCACTTTTTAACAATCTCCCTCATGCACCTTCCATGCCGGATGCCTCATGCTCACTCTTTACTCGTCCTCTCCAGCGCCTTCAAGCCCTTCACAGCTTGTCAACCCAAGCCCTGCAAGGCTGATGACATGCCGATCCTGGGGCTACGCCTTGGTTAAGCAATCTGCAAGTATGTGCTTTGTGCTGCAATGCTACAGCACAACCTGTCCCTTCTCCACCATGTCGCGCGCGTAGTGATAGCGCACGTCAATGTGCTTCATCCTCCTGTGCTGCGTCGTGTTGTTGGTCAGCAAGATGGAGCCAGTGTTGTCCTCTTGAACCACTGTAGGCTCCTGCTGCGGCACGCCCAGCTCCCCTAGCAATCTGCGGAGCCACACTGCTTCCTTGACCGCCTCAGCCAGAGCGACATACTCCGCCTCCACTGTGGAGGTGGAAACACAGTCTTACTTCCTGCTGCACCACGAGACCGCTCCACCTGCGCGGAAGAACGCATAGCCAGAAGTGGACTTCCTCTTGTCCACATCGCCGGCGTAGTCCGCGTCAGTGTAGCAGACCAGCCGCAAGGGGTCTGACCTCCCCTTTCCATCGTACTTCAGGCGCGCATGTCGTGTTGCCTGCAAGTACCGGAGGATGCGCTTCGCCGCCTGCCAGTGTAGTGGCCCAGGGTTGGCCACATACCTGCTCACCTGACCCACCGCGTAGGCCAAGTCCGGCCGAGTTGTCACCATGGCGTACATCAGGCTGCCCACCACAGATTGGTAGGGCACCTCCACCATGTCCTCTTTCTCCTCTTTAGTTTGCAGTGCCATCGCTGCACTCAGCTCACAGCTTGTGGAGAACGGACTGCCCACTGGTTTGCAGTCCTCCATGCCGTACCGCTTCAAGACCTCGGCCACGTACTTGGCCTGTCCCAGCTCAAGCGTGCACGCCCTCCGGCTCCCCGCGATGCTCACCCCGAGGTAGTACTCCAGCCCCCCCATGTCCGTCATCTTAAATCTGCTGCTCAGCTGCTCCTTGAGCTGCTGCAAAGCTACCAGATCGAATGAACACAGGATCAGGTCGTCCACGTAGAGTGCGACAATCTGATGGAGTCCCTTGCTGCGCCGCACGTACACGCTGTGGTCTGACTTACAGCGCTTGAAGCCGAGCTCCGCCATGTAGCCATCCATCTGCTGGTACCAGCACCTGGACGCCTGTATTAGCCCGTACAAGGCCTTCTGCAGCTTGCACACCTTGCCCTCCGGTGCATCCACCCCCTCCGCGGCTGCCACCGTGAGGATCGTCCGGATGCTTGTGAACTTGGCGACGGGCGCGAACGTCTCATCGTAGTGTTCGCCTTTCCGCTGCGCGTACCCCTTTGCCACTAGCCGCGCCTTATATTTCTCTATCTTTCTATCCTTGGTGAGGTTCACCTTGAACACCCACTCGGAGCTGATCATCTTCGCCCCCTTAGGCTGATCCACCAACTCCCAAGTGCCGTTCTCAGCAACTGACGCAAGTTCAGATTTTATTGCTTCGCCCCACTGCTGCGCGTCAGGCCGTGCAAGCGCCTCTTGCACGGTTTTTGGCTCCGTTGGGGCTGCCATCATGCACCGCGCCATGCCGACCCAACGGCCCGTACTCGCGTCATATCGCTTTGCTGCATTCCGCTTCCTCCGGCTGCGACGCAGCGACCTTGGTGACGCTGGCTGCTAGTCCTACTACTGCCCTGCTGCAATGTTGTCCTTGCCCGCGCGCTCCCCTGCGTCGGCTACTGCGTCCTGCACTCCAGCGGCACCTGCACGTGCTGCATTGCCCCGCTGCGCTCCAGCACCGTCATCCTCCGAAGACCCGTCATTGACCTCTGCAGCCGCCGGCTCCTCCTCACGCTCAAGGAGTTGGAACCACTCCTCCTGCTTTGGAGAGTGCCCTGCGTCGATGTTGTTGCTGCTGCGGTAGCTTTGCTGCTCATCAAACATGACGTCGCTGCTGGTGATGACGTCCTGCGTCCGTGGATCAAAGAGCCGGTACGCCTTGAGCGCACTCTGGTACCCGACAAACGCGTACGCCTTTGCACGCGGGTTCAGTTTGGAGTATCTTCTTTGCGCGGCCTGCACCAACGCGTGCGCCTTGCACCCGAACACCTTCAGATGTGCCACGCTTGGTTTACGCCCGCTCCAAGCCTCTTGCGGTGTCTTTCAGCCGCCCTTCCCTTTCAGCACTGCTGTTGGGGTGAGGTTGGTGATGTAGCACGCCGTACTCACGGCCTCGGCCTAAAAGCTTCGTGGAAGTTTAGCATCCACGAGCATCATCCGCGCCATGGTCAGTAGCATCTTGTTTGCACGCTCCGCCACACCATTTGACTGAGGCGTGTACGGAGTGGTCGGCTGCCACTCAATCCCCTGCTCCTTCAGCCACCCTCCGCAGCCCACGTACTCGCCGCCATTGTTGCTGCATAGCGCTCTGACCTTGTGGCTAGTCTGCCTCTCCACTGCTGCGACGTACTTCTTCAGCCAGTCCAGCACATCGCTCTTCCGCTTCATGAAGTAGGCGTATAGTTTTTTGCTGCAGTCTTCGATGAAGGTGACAAAGTACCGCACGTCCCCAATGGACGGTGTCTTGATCGGTCCGCACACATCACTGTGTACAACCTCGAGCAGGTTCTCGGACCGCCGCTGTCCGTCTTCAAACGGCTTGCGTTTTGCCTTGTCAAAGACGGTACATATGCCTGCTTTGGTCGGTCATTGTGCATGTCACCTACACCGTACTACTACTGATTTAAGGTCTTTGTACTTGCTAGTTGAGAACTGATATTCCCATACCATTGTTTCCCCCTCTGACCATTTTATGACTCGTGTTATGGTTGGTGAACGTTGAACACCCATATTGAAATTGTCTGGTCATGGTCAGTGACATATGCCTAGTTTGGTTGCTTGGTGTGCATATTAGCCACACCGTGCCACTACGTATTGAAGTTCTTTGTCCTTTGTAGTCGATACATAGGGTTCCCAAACCATTGTCTCTCCCTCCGACCATTTGTGACTTGTGTTATGACTTGTAAATGTTGACCACATATAGTGGACTTCTTCGGTCATAGTCAGTGACGTATGCATCCTTTGGTTGGTCACTATGCACGCTAGCCACACCGTGCCAATGCTTGTTGAAGGTCTTTGTACTTGCTAGTTGATAAATAGTGTTCCCAACCCATTGTTTCCCCCTCTAACCATTTGTGACCCATGTTACGAGTTTTCAACGTTGACCACACTGTGAAGTTATTTTCGTGATGGTTAGTGACATATGCCTACTTTGGTTTTTCACTGTACATGGTTACCACGCTGTGTAACTACGTATTGAAGGTCTTTGTGCTTTCTAGTTGATAGCTAGTGTTCCCAAACCATTGTTACCCCCTCTGAATATCTGTGACTCGTGTTGTGAGTTGTCAACATTGACCACATGAAGTGAAATTCTTTTGTCATGGTCAGTGACATATGCATATTTTGGTTGGTCACTGTGCATTGTAGCCCCACTGTGTCAGTACATATTGAAGGCATTTGTATTTGCATGTTGATAACTAGTATTTGGAACCATTATCTTCCACTCTGACCATTTTTGACTCGTGTTATGAGTTGTCAAAGTTTACCACACATGGTGACATTCTTTGGTCATGGTCAGTGACATAAGCTTACCTTGGTTGGTCATCGTGCATGGTATCCACACCATGCCACAACGTATTGAAGGTCTTTGTGCTTGCTAGTTGACACTTGGCTTTCCCAAACCATTGTTTCCCCCTCTAATCATTTGTGATTTGTATTATGAGTTGTCAACGTTGACCACACACAGCGGGTTTTTTTGGTCAAAGGAAGTACATATTCCTACTTTGGTTGGTCATTGTGCATGGTAGCCACACCGTGCTACTACTCATTGAGGGTCATTGTACTTGCTAGTTGAGAACTGATATTCCCGGACCATTGTTTTCCCCTGTGACCGCTTGTGACTCGTGATATGGTTGGTGAACGTTGACCACCCATATTGAAATTCTTTGGTCATGGTCAGTGACATATGCCTAGTTTGGTTGTTTGGTGTGCATAGTAGCCACACCATGCCACTACGTATTGAAGTTATTTGTCCTTTCTAGTCCATGCCTAGGGTTCCCAAACCATTGTCTCTCCCTCTGACCATTTGTGACTCGTGTTATGGTTGGTGAACGTTGACCACCCATATTGAAATTCTTTGGTCATGGTCAGTGACATATGCCTAGTTTGGTTGTTTGGTGTGCATAGTAGCCACACCATGCCACTACGTATTGAAGTTATTTGTCCTTTCTAGTCCATGCCTAGGGTTCCCAAACCATTGTCTCTCCCTCTGACCACTTGTGACTCGTGTTTTGAGTTGTCACTGTTGACCACTCATACTGGACTTCTTCGGTCATAGTCGGTGACGTATTCATCCTTTGGTTGGTCACTGTATATGCTAGCCACACCGTGCCAGTACTTGTTGAAGTTCTTTGTACTTGCTAGTTGATAACTAGTGTTCCCAACCCATTGTTTCCCCTTCTGACCATTTGTTACTCGTGTTATGAGTTTTCAACGTTCACCACACATTGTGAAATTTGTTTGGTTATGGTTAGTGACATATGCCTACTTTGGTTTGTCACTGTACATGGTTACCACGCCGTGTCACTATGTTTTGAAGGTATTTGTGCTTTCTAGTTAATAGCTAGTGTTCTTAAACCATTGTTTTCCCCCTTTGACTATCTGTGACTTGTGTTGTGAGTTGTCAATGGTGACCACATGAAGTGAAATTCGTTGGTCATGTTCAGTGACATATGCATACTTTGGTTGGTCACTGTGCATGGTAGCCACGCTGTGCCATTACATATTGAAGGTATTTGTACTTGCTAGTCGATAACTAGTATTCACAAACCATTGTCTTCCACTCTGACCATTTGTGACTCGTGTGATGAGCTGTCAAAGTTTACCACACTTAGTGACATTATATTGTCATGGTCATTGACATATGCCTACTTTTGTTGGTCATTGTGCATGGTGTCCACACTGTTCCACAACGTATTGAAGCTCCTTGTGCTTGCTATTTGATACTTGGTGTTCCTAGTCCATTGTTTCCCCCTCTGACCATTTGATACTCGTATTATGAGCTGTCAACGCTGACCACACACATCGGATTTCATTCGTCAAAGGTAGTACAAATGCCTACTTTGGTCGGTCATTGTGCATGGTAGCCGCATCGTGCTACTATTGATTGAAGGTCGTTGAACTTGCTAGTTGAGAACTCATATTCCCAGACCGTTGTTTCCCCCGCTGACAGTCTGTTGCCTGTATTATGGTTGGTGAACGTTGTCCACCCATATTGAAATTCTCTTGTCATGGTCAGTGACATATGCCTAGTTTGGTTGTTTGTTGTGCATGTTAGCCACACTGTGCCACTACGTATTGAAGTTCTTTGTCCTTTGTAGTAAATACATAGGGTTCCAAAACCATTGTTTCCTCCTCTGACCATTTGTGACTCGTGTTATGAGTTGTCAATGTTGACCACACATAGTGGACTTCTTCGGTCATTGTCAGTGACGTATGCATCCTTTGGTTGGTCACTGTGCACCCTAGCCACACCGTGCCACTGCTTGTTGAAGGTCATTGTACTTGCTGGTTGATAACTAGTGTTCCCAACCCATTCTTTCCCCCTCAAACCATTTGTGACTCGTGTTATGAGTTTTCAACATTGACCACACACAATGAAATTCGTTTTGTCATGGTTAGTGACATATTCATACTTTGCTTTGTCACTGTACATGGTTACCACAGCTGTCTCTACGTATTGAACGTCTTTGTGCTTTCTAGTTGATAGCTAGTGTGCCCAAACCATTGTTGCCCCCTTTGAATATCTGTGACTCGTGTTGTGAGTTGTCAACATTGACCGCATGAAGTGAAATTCTTTGGTCATGGTCAGTGACATATGCATACTTTGGTTGGTCACTGTGCATTGTAGCCACATTGTG
Organism: Penium margaritaceum; assembly: GCA_023375785.1. Taxonomy (NCBI): domain Eukaryota; kingdom Viridiplantae; phylum Streptophyta; class Zygnematophyceae; order Desmidiales; family Peniaceae; genus Penium; species Penium margaritaceum. The sequence goes on from SZWC01000526.1 coordinate 349,887, forward strand.
CCACAACATATTGAAGGTATTTGTACTTGCTAGTTGTGCATAGTAGCCACACCGTGCCACTACGTATTGAAGTTGTTTGTCCTTTCTAGTGGATACATAGGGTTCCTAAACCATTGTCTCTCTCTCTGACCATTTGTGACTCGTGTTATGAGTTCTGAATATGGACTATACATAGTGGACTTCTTCGGTAATAGTCAGTGACATATGCATCCTTTGGTTGGTCACTGTGCACGCTAGCCACACCGTGCCACTACTTGTTGAAAATATTTCTACTTGCTAGTTGATAGCTAGTGTTCCCAACCCATGGTTTCCCCCATTGACCATTTTTGACTCGTTTCATGAGTTTTCAACGTTGACCATACATTGTGAAATCCGTTTGGTCATGGTTAGTGACATATGCCTACTTTGAGTTGTCACTGTACATGGTTACCACGCCGTGTCACTACGTATCGAAGGTCTTTGTGCTTTCTAGTTGATAGCCTGTGTTCCCAAATCATTGATAGCCCCCTCTGACTATCTTTGTTTCGTGTTGTGAGTTGTAAATGTTGACCACATGAAGTAAAATTCTTTGTTCATGGTCAGTGACATATGCATACTTTGGTTTTTCACTGTGCATGGTAGCCACACTGTGCCACTAATTATTGAAGGTATTTGTACTTGCTACTCGATAAATAGTATTCACAAACCATTATCTTCCACTCTGACCATTTGTGACTCGTGTTATGAGTTGTCAATGTTTTCCACACTTAGGGACATTATTTGGTCATGGTCAGTGACATATGCCTACTTTGGTTGCTCAATGTGCATGGTATCCACAGCGTGCCACAACGTATTGAACCTCCTTGTGCTTGTTATTTAATACTTGGTGTTCCCAAACCATTGTTTCCCCCTCTGACCATCAGTGACTCGTATTATGAGTTGTCAACATTGACCACACACAGCGGATTTCTTTGGTCAAAGGCATTACATATGCCTACTTTGGTCGTGCATTGTGCATGGTAGCCACACCGTGCTACAACTGATTGAAGGTCGTTGTACTTCATAGTTGAGAACTGATATTCCCAGACCATTGTTTTGCCCTCGTACCGTTTGTGACTCATGTTATGGTTGGTGAACGTTGACCACCCATACTGAAATTCTCTGGTCATGGTCAGTGACATATGCCTCGTTCGGTTGTTTGGTGTGCATATTAGCCACACTGTGCCACTACGTATTGAAGTTCTTTGTCCTTTCTAGTCGATACATAGGGTTCCCAAACCATTGTCTCTCCTTCTGACCGTTTGTGACTCGTATTATGAGTTGTCAATGTTGACCACACATAGTGGACTTCTTCGCTCATAGTCAGTAACGTATGTATCCTTTGGTTGGTCACTGTGCACGCTAGCCATATCGTGCCACTACTTGTTGAAGGTCTTTGTACTTTCTAGTTGATAACAAGTGTGCCCAACACATTGTTTGCCCCTCTGACCATTTGTGACTCATGTTATGAGTTTTAAACGTTGACCACACACTCTGAAATTCCTTTGGTCATGGTTAGTGACATATGCCTACTTTGGTTTGTCACTGTACATGGTTACCACGCCGTGTCACTACGTATTGAAGGTATTTGTAATTGCTATTCGATTACTTGTATTCACAAACCATTGTCTTCCACTCTGACCATTTGTGACTCGTGTTATGAGTTGTCATCGGTTACCTCACTTAGTGACATTATTTGGTCATGGTCAGTGACATATGCCTTCTTTGGTTGGTCGTCATGCATGGTATCCACACCGTGCCACAACATATTGAAAGTCATTGTGCTTGCTAGTTGATACCTGGTGTTCCAAAACCATTGTTTCCCCCTCCGACCATTTGTGACTCGTGTTATGAGTTTTCAACGTTGACCACACACTGTGAAATTCGTTGGTCATGGTCAGTCACATATGCATACTTTGGTTGGTCACTATGCATGGTAGCCACGCTGTGCCACTACATATTGAAGGTATTTGTAATTTCTACTCGATAACTAGTATTCACAAACCATTGTCTTCCACTCTGACCATTTGTGACTCATGTTATGAGTTGTCAAATTTTACCACACCTAGTGACATTATTTGGTCATGGTCAGTGACATATGCCTACTTTGGTTGGTCATTGTTTATGGTATCCACACCGTTCCACAACGTATCTAAGCTCCTTGTGCTTGCTATTTGATACTTGGTGTTCCCAAACCATTGTTTTCCCCTCTGACCATCTCTGACTCGTATTATAAGTTGTCAAAGTTGACCACACACAGCGGATTTCTTTGGTCATAGGCACTACATATGCCTACTTTGGTTGGTCATTGTGCATGGTAGCCACACAGTGCTACTACTGATTGAAGGTCGTTGTCCTTGCTAGTTGAGAACTGATATTCCCAGACCATTGATTCCCCCTCTGACCGTTTGTGACTCATGTTATGGTTGGTGAACGTCGACCACCCGTATTGAAATTCTCTGGTCATGGTCAGTGACATATGCCTATTTTGGTTTTTTGGTCTGCATATTAGCCACACCGTGCCACTACGTATTGAAGTACTTTTTCCTTTCTAGTTGATACATAGGGTTCCCAAACCATTGTCTCTCCTTCTGACTGTTTCTGACTCGTGTTATGAGTTGTCAATGTTGACCACACATAGTGGACTTCGTCGGTCATAGTCAGTGACGTATGCATCCTTTGATTGGTCACTGTACACGCTAGCCATACCGTGCCACTGCTTGTTGAAGGTCTTTGTACTTGCTAGTTGATAGCTAGTGTGCCCAACCCATTGTTTCCCCCTATGACCATTCGTGACTCGTGTTATGAGTTTTCAACGTTGACCACACACTGTCAAATTCTTTTGGTCATGGTTAGTGACATATGCCTACTTTGGTTTGTCACTATACATGGTTACCAGGCCGTGTCACTACGTATTCAAGGACTTTGTGCTTTCTAGTTGATAGCTAGTGTTCCCAAACCATTGTTACCCCCTCTGAATATCTGTGACTCGTGTTGTGAGTTGTCAACATTGACCACATGAAGTGAAATTCTTTGGTCATGGTCAGTGACATATGCCTACTTTGGTTTGTCACTATACATGGTTACCAGGCCGTGTCACTACGTATTCAAGGACTTTGTGCTTTCTAGTTGATAGCTAGTGTTCCCAAACCATTGTTACCCCCTCTGAATATCTGTGACTCGTGTTGTGAGTTGTCAACATTGACCACATGAAGTGAAATTCTTTGGTCATGGTCAGTGACATATGCCTACTTTGGTTGGTCATCGTGCAATGTATCCACATTGTGCCAGAACTTATTGAAGGTCCTTCTGCTTGCTAGTTGATACCTGGTGTTCCCAAATCATTGTCTCCCTCCTCTAACCATTTCTGACTCTTATTATGAGTTGTCAACGTTGACCACACACAGCGGATTTCTTTGGTCAAAGGCAGTATATATGCCTACATTCGTCGGTCATTGTGCATGGTAGCCACACCGTGCTACTACTGATTGAAGGTCGTTGTACTTGCTAGTTGAGAACTAATATTCCCGGACCATTGTTTCCCCCTCTGACCGTTTGTGACTCGTGTTATGGTTGGTGAATGTTGATCACCCATATTCAAATTCTTTGCTCATGGTCAGTGACATATGCCTAGTTTGGTTGTTTGGTGTGCATAGTAGCCACACCGTGCCACCACGTATTGGAGTTCTTTGTCCTTTCTAGTCGATACATTTGGTTCCCAAAGTATTGTCTCTCCCTCTGACCATGTGTGACTCGTGTTATGAGTTGTCAATGTTGACCAAACATAGTGAACTTCTTCAGTCATAGTCAGTGACGTAGGCATCTCTTGGATAGTCACTGTGCACGCTAACCACACCGTGCCACTACTTGCTGAAAATCTTTCTACTTGCTAGTTGATAACTAGTGTTCCCAACCCATGGTTTCCCCCACTGACCATTTATGACTCGTGTTATGAGTTTTCATCGTTGACCACACACTGTGTAATTCTTTTGGTCATGGTTAGTGAGATATGCCTACTTTGGTTTGTCACTGTAAATAGTCACCACGTCGTGTCACTACGTATTGGAGGTCTTTGTGCTTTCTAGTTGATAGCTATTGTTCCCAAACCATTGTTACCCCCTCTGAGTATCTGTGACTCGTGTTGTGAGTTGTCAACATTGACCACATGAAGTGAAATTCTTTGGTCATGGTCAGTGACATATGCATACTTTGGTTGGTCACTGTGCATTGTAGCCACACTGTGCCACTACATATTTAAGGTATTTGTACTTGCTAGTGGATAACTAGTATTTAGAAACCATTCCTTCCACTCTGACCATTTGTGACTCGTGTTATGAGTTGCCAAAGTTTACCACATGTGGTGACATTCTTTGTTCATGATCAGTGACATATGCATACCTTGGTTGGTCATTGTGCATGGTATTCACACTGTTTCACAGCGTATTGAAGGTCATTGTGCTTTCTAGTCTATACCTGGTATTCCCAATCAACTGTTTCCCCCTCTGACTATTTGTGAATCGTATTATGAGTTGTCAACGTTGACCACACAGAGCGGATTTCTTTGGTCATTGGCAGTACATATGCCTAATTTGGTCGGTCAGTGTGCATGGTAGCCACACCGTGCTAGTACTGATTGAAGGTCATTGTACTTGCTAGTTGAGAGCTAATATTCCCGGACCATTGTTTCCCCCTCTGACTATTTGTGACTCGTGTTATGGTTGGTGAAGGTTGACCACCTTTGTTGAAATTATCTGGTCATGGTCAGTAACATATGCCTAGTTAGATTGTTTGGTGTGCATGTTAGCCACACCATGCCAATACGCATTGAAGTTCTTTGCCCTTTCTAGTCGATACATAAGGTTACCAAACCATTGTCTCTCCCTCTGACCATTTGTGACTCGTGTTATGAGTTGTGAATGTTGACCACACATAGTGGACGTCTTCGGCCATAGTCATTGACGTATTCATCCTTTGGTTCGTCACTGTGTACACTAGCCACACCGTGCCACTACTTGTCAAAGTTCTTCGTACTTGCTAGTTGATAACTAGTGTTCCCAACCCATTGTCTCCCCCTCTGGCCATTTGTGACTCGTGTTATGAGTTTTCAACGTTGACCACACACTGTGAAATTCGTTTGGTCATGTTTAGTGACATATCCCTACTTTGGTTTGTCACTGTACATTGTTACCACGCCCTGTCACTACGTATTGAAGGTCTTTCTGCTTTCTAGTTGATAGCTAGTGTTCCCAAACCATTATTACCCCCTTTTGACTATCTGTGACTCGTGTTGTGAGTTGTCAACGCTGACCACATGAAGTGAAATTCGTTGGTCATGGTCAGTGACATATGCATACTTTGGTTGGTCACTATGCATGGTAGACACACTGTGCCACTACATATTGAAGGTATTTTTACTTGCTACTTGATAACTAGTATTCACAAACCATTGTCTTCCACTCTGACCATTTGGGACTTGTGTTATGAGTTGTCAAAGTTTTGCACACTTAGTGACATTATTTGGTCATGGTCAGTGACATATGCCTACTTTGGTTGGTCTTCGTGCATGATATCCACACCTTGCCACAACTTATTGAAGGTCCTAGTGCTTGCTATTTGATACTTGGTGTTCCCAAACCATTGTTTCCCCCTCTGACCATTTGTGACTCGTATTATGAGTTGTCAATGTTGACCACACACAGCGGATTTCTTTGGTCAAAGGCAGTACATATGCCTACTTTGGTCGGTCATTGTGCGTGGTAGCCACACCTTGCTACTACTGAATGAAGGTCGTTGCATTGCTAGTTGAGAAATGATATTCCCAGACCATTGTTTCCCCCTCTAACCGTTTGTGCCTCGTGTTATGGTTGGTGAAACTTGACCACCCATATTGCAATTATCTGGTCATGGTCAGTGAAATATGCCTAGTTTGGTTAGTTGGTGTTCATATTAGCCACACCGTGCCACTACGTATTGAAGTTCTTTGTCCTTTCTAGTTGAGACATAGGGTTCTCAAACCATAGTCTCTCCCTCTGACCGTTTGTGACTCGTGTTATGAGTTGTCCATGTTGACCACACATAGTGGACTTCTTCGGCCATAGTTAGTGACGTATGCACCCTTTGGTTGGTCACTGTGCACGCTAACCATACCGTGCCACTGCTTGTTGAAGTTCTTTGTACTTGCTAGTTGATAACTAGTGTTCCCAACCCATTGTTTCTCCCTCTGACCATTTGTGACTCGTGTTATGAGTTTTCAACGTTGACCACAAACTGTGAAATTCTTTTGGTCATGGTTAGTAACATGTGCCTACTTTGGTCTGTCATTTTATATGGTCACCACGCTGTGTCACTACGTATTAGTGGTCTTTGTGCTTTCTAGTTGATAGCTAGTGTTCCCAAACCATTGTTACCCCCTCTGAATATCTGTGACTCGTGTTGTGAGTTGTCAACATTGACCACATGAAGTGAAATTGTTTTGTCATGGTCAGTAACATATGCATACTTTGGTTGGTCACTGTGCATTGTAGCCACACTGTACAACTACACATTAAAGGTATTTGTACTTTCTAGTCAATAAGAAGTATTTAGAAACCATTATCTTCCACTCTGACCATTTGTGACTCGTGTTATGAGTTGTCACAGTTTACCACACATGGTGACATTCTTTGGTCATGGTCAGTGACATATGCATACCTTGGTTGGTCATCTTGCATGGTATCCACACCGTGCCACAACGTATTGAAGGTCACTGTACTTGCTAGTTGATACCCGGTGTTCCCAAACAATTGTTTCCCCCTCTAACTATTTGTGACTCGTATTATGAGTCATCAATGTTGACCACAGACAGCGGATTTCTTTGGTCAAAGGCAGTATATATGCCTACTTTGGTTGGTCATTGTGCATGGTAGCCACACCTTGCTACTACTGATTAAAGGTCGTTGTACTTGCTAGTTGAGAACTGATATTCCCGGACCATTGCTTACCCCTCTGACCGTTTGTGACTCGTGTTATGGTTGGTGAACGTTGACCACCCACATTGAAATTCTTTGGTCATGGTCAGTGACATATGCCTAGTTTGGTTGTTTGGTGTGCATAGTAGCCACACCGTGCCACTACGTATTGAAGTTATTTGTCCTTTCTAGTCCATGCATAGGGTTCCAAAACCATTGTATCTCCCTCTGACCATTTGTGACTCGTGTTATGAGTTGTCAATGTTGACCACACATAGTGGACTTCTTCAGTTATAGTCAGTGACGTATTCATACTTTGGTTGGTCACAGTGCACGCTAGCCACACCGTGCCACTACTTGTCGAAGTTCTTTGTACTTGCTAGTTGATAACTAGTGTTCCCAACCCATTGTTTCCCCCTCTGACCATTCGTGACTCGTGTTATGAGTTTTCAACGTTGACCACACATTGTGAAATTCGTTTGGTCATGGTTAATGACATATGCCTACTTTGGTTTGTCACTGTACATGGATACCATGCCGTGTCACTGCGTATTGAAGGTATTTGTACTTTGTAGTTGATAGCTAGTATTCACAAACCATTGTCTTCCACTCTGACCATTTGTGACTCGTGTTATGAGTTGTCAAAGTTTACCACACTTAGTGACATTATTTGGGTATGGTCAGTGACACATGCCTACTTTGTTTGGTCATCGTTCATGGTATCCACACCGTCCAACAACGTATTGAAGGACCATGTGCTTGCTAGTTGATACCTGGTGTTCCAAAACCATTGTCTTACCCTTTGACCATTTGTGACTCCTATTATGAGTTGTCAACGTTGACCACACACAGCGGATTTTTTTGGTCAAAAACAATACATATGCCTACTTTGGTCGGTCATTGTGCATGGTAGCTACACCGTACTTATACTGATTGAAGGGCGTTGTACTTGCTAGTTGAAAAATGATATTTCCACACCATTATTTCCCCCTCTGACCGTTTGTGACTCGTGTTATGGTTGGTGAATCATGACCATCCATATTTAAATTCTTTGCTCATGGTCAGTGACATATGCCTAGTTTGGTTGTTTGGTGTGAATAGTAGCCACACCGAGCCACTACGTATCGAAGTTCTTTCTCCTTTCTAGTCAATACATAGGGTTCCCAAACCATTGTCTCTCCCTCTGACCATTTTTGACTCGTGTTATGAGTTGTCAATGTTGACCATACATAGTGGACTTCTTCGGTCATAGTCAGTGAAGTATGCATCCTTTGGTGGGTCACTGTGCAGGCTAGCCAGACCGTGGCACTTCTTGTTGAAAATCTTTCTATTTGCTAGTTGATAACTAGTGTTCCCAACCAATGGTTTCCCCCACTGACCATTTGTGACTCGTGTTATGAGTTTTCAACATTGACCACCCACTGTGAAATCCGTTTGCTCATGGTTAGTGACATATGCCTACTTTGGTTTGTCCTTGTACATGGTTACCACGCCGTGTCACTACGTACCGAAGGTCTTTGTGCATTCTAGTTGATAGCTAGTGTTCCCAAACCATTGTTAGCCCCCTCTGTCTATCTGTGACTCGTGTTGAGAGTTGTAAATGTTGACCACATGAAGTGAAATTCTTTGTTCATGGTCAGTGACATATGCAGACTTTGGTTTTCCACTGTGCATTGTATCCACACTGTGCCACTACATATTGAAGGTATTTTTACATGCTAGTCGATAACTAGTATTCACAAACCATTATCTTCCACTCTGACCATTTGTGACTCATGTCATAAGATGTTAAAGTTTACCACACGTAGGGACATTATTTGGTCATGGTCAGTGACATATGCCTACTTTGGTTGGTCATCGTGCATGGTATCCACACGGTGTCAAAACGTATTGAAGGTCTTTGTGCTTGCTATTTGATACTTGGTTTTCCCAAACTATTTTTTCCCCCTCTGACCATTTGTGACTCGTATTATGAGTTGTCAACGTTGACCACACACAGCGGATTTCTTTGGTCAAAGGTAGTACATTTGCCTACTTTGGTCGTTCATTTTGCATGGTAGCCACACCGTGCTACTACTGATTGAAGGTTGTTGTAATTGCTAATTGAGAACTGATTGTTCCCATAGCATTGTTACCTCCTCTGACCGTTTGTGACTCGTGTTATGGGTTGTCAACTTTGACCACCCATATTGAAATTCTTTGGTCATGGGCAGTGACATATGCCTAGGTTGGTTGTTTGGTGTGCATAGTAGCCACAGAGTGCCACTAAGTTGTTCCAGAGATGTGACAGAGTTGTTCCACAGTTGTGCCAGAGTTGTCCCTGAGTTGTGCCAGAGTTGATCCAGAGTTGTGCCAGAGTTGATCCAGAGTTGTGCCAGTGTTGTGCCAGAGTTGTGCCAGATTTGTGCCAGAGTTGTGCTAGAGTTGTGCCAGAGTTGTGCCAGAGTTGTGCCAGAGGTGTGCCAGAGTAGTGCCAGAGTTGTGCCAGAGTTGATCCAGAGTTGTGCCAACGTTGTGCCAGATTTGTGTCAGATTTGTGCCAGATTTGTGCCAGTGTTGTGCCAGAGTTGTGCCAAATTTGTGCCGGAGTTGTGCCAGAGTTGTGCCAGAGTTGTGCCAGAGTTGTGCCAGCGTTGTGCTAGAGTTGTGCCAGTGTCATGCCAGAGGTGTGCCAGAGTAGTGCCAGAGTTGTGCCATAGTTGTGCTAGGGTTGTGCCTGAGTTGTGCCAGAGTTGTGTCAGAGTTATGCCAGAGTTTTGCCAGAGTTGTGCCAGAGTTGTGCCAAAGTTGTGCCAGAGGTGTGCCAGAGTAGTGCCAGAGTTGTGCCATAGTTGTGCCAGGGCTGTGCCTGAGTTGTGCCAGAGTTGTGTCAGAGTTATGCCAGAGTTTTGCCAGAGTTGTGCCAGAATTGTGCCAGAGTTGTGCCAGAGTTGTACGAGAGTTGTGCCAGAGTTGAGCCAGAGCTGTACGAGAGTTGTGCCAGAGTTGAGCCAGAGCTGTACGAGAGTTGTGCCAGAGTTGAGCCAGAGCTGTACGAGAGTTGTGCCAGAGTTGAGCCAGAGCTGTACGAGAGTTGTGCCAGAGTTGAGCCAGAGCTGTACGAGAGTTGTGCCAGAGTTGAGCCAGAGCTGTACGAGAGTTGTGCCAGAGTTGAGCCAGAGCTGTACGAGAGTTGTGCCAGAGTTGAGCCAGAGCTGTACGAGAGTTGTGCCAGAGTTGTGCGAGACTTGTGCCAGAGTTGTGCCAGATTTGTGCCTAAGTTGTGCCACAGTGGTGCCAGAGTGGTGCCAGAGTCGAGCCAGAGTTGTACCGTAGTTGTGCCAGAGTTGTGCCAGAGTTGTGTCAGAGTTATGCCAGAGTTGTGCCAGAGTTGTGCCACACTTGTGCCAGGGTTGTGCCAGAGTTGTGCCAGAGTTGAGCCGGAGTTGTGCCAGAGTTGTGCTAGAGTTGTGCGAGAATTGTGCTAGAGTTGTGCAACAGTTGTGCCAGAGTTCTGCCAAAGTTGTGCCAGAGCTGTGCCGGAGGTGTGCCAAAGTTGTGGCAGAGTTATGCCAGAGTTGTGCCAGAGTTGTGCCAGAGTCGAGCCAGAGTTGTACCAGAGTTGTGCCAGTGGTGTGCCAGAGTTGTGTCAGACTCATGCCAGATTGGTGCCAGAGTTGTGCCAGATTTGTGCCAGAGTTCTGCCAGAATTCTGCCAGAGTTGAGCCAGAGTTTTGACAGAGTTGTGCTAGAGTTGTGCCAGAGTTGTGCCAGAGCTGTGCCAGACTTGTGAAAGAGTTGAGCCAGAGTTGAGCCGGAGTTGTACCAGAGTTGTGCCAGAGTTGAGCCAGAGTTGAGCCGGAGTTGTACCAGAGTTGCGCCAGAAGGTTTCCAGAGTTGTAACAGAGTTATGCCAAAGTTGTGCCAGAGTTGTGCCAGCGTTGTGCCAGTGTTGTGCCAGCATTGTGCCAGATTTTTGCCAGATCTGTGCCAGAGTTGTGCTAGAGTTGAGCCAGATTTGCACCAGAGTTGTGCCAGAGTTGTGCCAGAGTTCTGTCAGAGTTATGCCAGAGTTGTGCCAGAGATGTGCCAGAGTTGTACCAGAGATGTGCCAGAGTTGTGCCATAGTTGTGCCAGAGTTGTGCCAGAGTTGTGCCAGAGTCGAGCCAGAGTTGTGCCAGAGTTGTGCCAGAGTCGAGCCAGAGTTGTACCAGAGTTGTGCCAGAGTTGTGCCAGAGTCGAGCCAGAGTTGTACCAGAGTTGTGCCAGAGTTGTGCCAGAGTCGAGCCAGAGTTGTACCAGAGTTGTGCCAGAGTTGTGCCAGAGTCGAGCCAGAGTTGTACCAGAGTTGTGCCAGAGTTGTGCCAGAGTCGAGCCAGAGTTGTACCAGAGTTGTGCCAGAGTTGTGCCAGAGTCGAGCCAGAGTTGTACCAGAGTTGTGCCAGAGTTGTGCCAGAGTCGAGCCAGAGTTGTACCAGAGTTGTGCCAGAGTTGTGCCAGAGTCGAGCCAGAGTTGTACCAGAGTTGTGCCAGAGTTGTGCCAGAGTCGAGCCAGAGTTGTACCAGAGTTGTGCCAGAGTTGTGCCAGAGTCGAGCCAGAGTTGTACCAGAGTTGTGCCAGAGTTGTGCCAGAGTCGAGCCAGAGTTGTACCAGAGTTGTGCCAGAGTTGTGCCAGAGTCGAGCCAGAGTTGTACCAGAGTTGTGCCAGAGTTGTGCCAGAGTCGAGCCAGAGTTGTACCAGAGTTGTGCCAGAGTTGTGCCAGAGTCGAGCCAGAGTTGTACCAGAGTTGTGCCAGAGTTGTGCCAGAGTCGAGCCAGAGTTGTACCAGAGTTGTGCCAGAGTTGTGCCAGAGTCGAGCCAGAGTTGTACCAGAGTTGTGCCAGAGTTGTGCCAGAGTCGAGCCAGAGTTGTACCAGAGTTGTGCCAGAGTTGTGCCAGAGTCGAGCCAGAGTTGTACCAGAGTTGTGCCAGAGTTGTGCCAGAGTCGAGCCAGAGTTGTACCAGAGTTGTGCCAGAGTTGTGCCAGAGTCGAGCCAGAGTTGTACCAGAGTTGTGCCAGAGTTGTGCCAGAGTCGAGCCAGAGTTGTACCAGAGTTGTGCCAGAGTTGTGCCAGAGTCGAGCCAGAGTTGTACCAGAGTTGTGCCAGAGTTGTGCCAGAGTCGAGCCAGAGTTGTACCAGAGTTGTGCCAGAGTTGTGCCAGAGTCGAGCCAGAGTTGTACCAGAGTTGTGCCAGAGTTGTGCCAGAGTCGAGCCAGAGTTGTACCAGAGTTGTGCCAGAGTTGTGCCAGAGTCGAGCCAGAGTTGTACCAGAGTTGTGCCAGAGTTGTGCCAGAGTCGAGCCAGAGTTGTACCAGAGTTGTGCCAGAGTTGTGCCAGAGTCGAGCCAGAGTTGTACCAGAGTTGTGCCAGAGTTGTGCCAGAGTCGAGCCAGAGTTGTACCAGAGTTGTGCCAGAGTTGTGCCAGAGTCGAGCCAGAGTTGTACCAGAGTTGTGCCAGAGTTGTGCCAGAGTCGAGCCAGAGTTGTACCAGAGTTGTGCCAGAGTTGTGCCAGAGTCGAGCCAGAGTTGTACCAGAGTTGTGCCAGAGTTGTGCCAGAGTCGAGCCAGAGTTGTACCAGAGTTGTGCCAGAGTTGTGCCAGAGTCGAGCCAGAGTTGTACCAGAGTTGTGCCAGAGTTGTGCCAGAGTCGAGCCAGAGTTGTACCAGAGTTGTGCCAGAGTTGTGCCAGAGTGGTGCCAGAGTTGTGCCAGAGTTGTGCCTGAGTTGAGCCAGAGCTGTACGAGAGTTGTGCCAGAGTTGTGTCAGAGTTCTGCCAGAGTTGTGCCAGATTTGTGCCTAAGTTGTGCCACAGTGGTGCCAGAGTGGTGCCAGAGTCGAGCCAGAGTTGTACCGTAGTTGTGCCAGAGTTGTGCCAGAGTTGTGTCAGAGTTATGCCAGAGTTGTACCAGAGTTGTGCCATACTTGTGCCAGGGTTGTGCCAGAGTTGTGCCAGAGTTGAGCCGGAGTTGTGCCAGAGATGTGCTAGAGTTGTGCGAGAATTGTGCTAGAGTTGTGCAACAGTTGTGCCAGAGTTCTGCCAAAGTTTTGCCAGAGCTGTGCCGGAGGTGTGCCAAAGTTGTGCCAGAGTTATGCCAGAGTTGTGCCAGAGTTGTGCCAGAGTCGAGCCAGAGTTGTACCAGAGTTGTGCCAGTGGTGTGCCAGAGTTGTGTCAGACTCATGCCAGATTGGTGCCAGAGTTTTGCCAGATTTGTGCCAGAGTTCTGCCAGAGTTCTGCCAGAGTTGAGCCAGAGTTTTGACAGAGTTGTGCTAGAGTTGTGCCAGAGTTGTGCCAGAGCTGTGCCAGACTTGTGAAAGAGTTGAGCCAGAGTTGAGCCGGAGTTGTACCAGAGTTGCGCCAGAAGGTTTCCAGAGTTGTAACAGAGTTATGCCAAAGTTGTGCCAGAGTTGTGCCAGCGTTGTGCCAGTGTTCTGCCAGCATTGTGCCAGATTTTTGCCAGATTTATGCAAGAGTTGTGCCAGAGTTGAGCAAGATTTGCACCAGAGTTGTGCCAGAGTTGTGCCAGAGTTCTGTCAGAGTTATGCCAGAGTTGTGCCAGAGATGTGCCAGAGTTGTACCAGAGATGTGCCAGAGTTGTGCCATAGTTGTGCCAGTGTTGAGCCAGAGTTGTACCAGAGTTGTGCCAGAGTTGTCCCAGAGTTGTGCCAGAGTTGTCCCAGAGTTGTGCCAGAGTTGTCCCAGAGTTGTGCCAGAGTTGTCCCAGAGTTGTGCCAGAGTTGTCCCAGAGTTGTGCCAGAGTTGATCTAGAGTTGTACCAGGGTTGTGCCAGAGTTGTGCCACATTTGTGCCAGAGTTGTGCCAGAGTTGTGCAAGAGTTGTGCCAGAGTTGTGCTAGTTTTTTGCCCGAGTTGTGCCAGAGTTGTGCCAGAGTTGTGCCAGAGATGTGTCAGAGTTGTGCCAGAGTTCAGCCAGAGTTCCACCAGAGTTTTGCCAGAGTTGTACCAGTCTTGTGTCCGCGTTATGCCAGAGTTGTGCCAGAGTTGTGCCAAAGTTGTGCCAGATTTGTGCGAGATTTTTGCAATAATTGGGCCAGAGTTGTGCTAGAGTTGTGAAACAGTTGTGCCAGATTTGAGCCAGCGTTGTACCAGAGTTGCCCCAGAGTTTTTCCAGAGTTGTAACAGAGTTATGCCAGAGTTTTGCCAGAGTTGTGCCAGAGTTGTGCCAGTGTTGTGCCAGAGTTGTGCCAGTGCTGTGCCAGCGTTGTGCCCGATTTGTGCCAGATCTGTGCCAGAGTTGTGCCAGAGTTGTGCCAAAGTTGTGCCAGAGTTGAGCCAGAGTTGCACCAGGGTTGTGCCAGAGTTGTGCGACAGTTGTGTCAGAGTTATGCCAGAGTTGTGCCAGAGTTGTGCCAGAGTTGTACCAGAGTTGTGCCAGAGTTTTGCCAGAGTTGTGTCAGAGTTATGCCAGAGTTGTGCCAAAGGTGTGCCAGATTTGTTTCAGAGATGTGCCAGAGTTGTGCCAGAGTTCTGCTGGAGTTGCGCCAGAGTTGTGCTAGAGTTGTGCCAGAGTTGTGCTACAGTTGTGCCAGAGTTGTGCCAGAATTCTTCCAGAGTTGTGCCATAGTTGTGCCAAAGTTGTGCCAAAGTTGTGCCAGAGTTGTGCCAGAGTTGTGCCAGAGTTGTGCTAGAGTTG